>BPTQ01000001.1:209701021-209716999 GCA_019973895.1 Chrysanthemum seticuspe
CCCTTTCATTCCGCTTTCACAAACACTCACCATTTCAAGAATCATAACCCTAAACACTCATATCCCTCATGGCTCTTGAATTTAAACATGATCACAACAAAGTTGCATTTCTGGGAAATGGCAAGGGATATGAATTGTACGAACCAATGGTGGAATTCCTGAAAAGGTCCAAGATTTGCTATGCTCTAACACATGCTCCAAATGAGATTTATGAATCACTGGTTACTCAGTTTTGGGAATCTGCTGAACAGAGAAATGAAACAGAGATTAGGGCAGTGATTGACGGAACAGAGCGCATAGTGACAGAGGACCTAATTCGGAGGAAGCTTCACTTGGAAGATGCTGATGGAGCATTTCATTCTAATCAGAAAAATGTGCTTACTGGGCTAAGGGCAATTGGCTATCGAGGAACAAGATCTGATATGTGGCTGAAGAAGGAACTCTGCCCGAAGTGGAGGTTCCTGGTTCACACGCTGCTTCAATGCATGAGCAACAAGACTGGAGGATGGGACCAGTTCTCTACACAACTGGGCTATGGTATTGTGTGTCTTTCTCAAGGGGTAACTTTCAATTTTTCTAGGTATATTTTCGAAAACTTGGTAGAAAATATTCAAAAGAAAAAGGGAAAATTTTTAATGTACCCAAGGTTTCTACAAATTATTTTGGACATCTCTACCCAAGCCCAATCTTTCTATCCCATAAGTACTTTAACTGCTAAATTGTATGCTACAATGAGAACCCACTTTCAGGGGGAACATCATCCCTTGCTAGCAGCTATGTTGCCCCAAGGTAATGAGGCTGCTGAGGAGGAGAATGTGGCTCATAATCCTCCTTCCTCACCTGTTGCTACTGATGGTAATCCATTAGTTAACATTGATGAGGGCCCCTCATCAACTGTTGAACCAACTCATGTTGCTCATGACCAACCACCTTGTCCCAGTCCAACACCCACACTTGTTGCACATGATGAATCAGATCTTAATAGACTACCCACACCAAGTCCTGTTAGGGATCCTCTCAATGAAGATCTTCCTCACTTTGAGCATGACCATGATTCTACTGAAAGGTCCAATGAAGCTCCCCTTTCCACAGAGCAATCTGCTGGTGGAGCTGAGGACCCTATTACACTCTCATCTGTCTATGCTCTTGTCAACAGGTATACTGCTGAAGTTAATAGTCTGAAAAAGGAGCTTGCAGAGACCAAATCTTCTCTTGGGAGTAAGATTGAAGAACTGCAGAATCACGTCAAGGTATTAGAGGACAAACTAAAAGGGCCCTCCAAAAGGAAGCTTGTGGTTTCCTCTGATGAAGAACAAGAAGTACCTCATTTTGAGTCTCTGGACATGTTGGCTGATGTTTCTCTCAATGATCCTTCATCAGTAGCTGCTACTTCCTCAAGGAAGATGGAACCTGTCCTTTACAAAAGAAGAAGGAGATCCTTTTCACATAAGGTTTCTTCTGAAGCTTCAAAGGAACCTGGGGATGATAAGGATGCATCTGCTGATGTGCTAATGGAGGATGTATCTTCAGATCCTAATCAATCTGTATCAGTTCAAGAACCAACAGACCTTTCACCTTCAGCAGATATGCCTGACATTGCTGCTATGACCACTCCAGTTGATAATCTACATCAACATGTTGACTTAGGTACTACTACAGAGGTTCCTGTTGTTGATTTAACTGAAGAAGAGTGTGCCAAGAAGCCTGATGATAAAAGGAATGATGTAATAACTGAAGATGAGCTTGGTCCAGACCTGGTAAGTGAGGAGGAAAGACTAGGTCAAGCAAGTAGATTGGCTGAGTTTGAGAAGTCAAAGGAAAGTGAGGTATTGGCTCATCAACTTAAAACAGAGGACTTTTCATCTTTAACTCCTGAGAGAAGAAGAGAACTGGATGCAATGAGGGTACAGATGCCTGCTGAACACTGGGATATTCTAACTCAGCAAGTCATTTCAAGACCTTCTCTTGCTCAAAGTATACTAGGTGGAGATTTCCTCAGTGACAATTATGTGGAGCGAATGATGGCTCAGGGAAGACAAAGGAAGCAAGAAGCTATCGCACAAAAGAGGGCCATCAAAGCTCAGAAGGACAAAGAAAAACCTCCTACTAAAGATGAAATGAGGAGGGTGGTGAAAAATCAATGCTCGATGTACAACTCTGGCTTAACAATGAAACAAGTCAAGGCTTTTCCTGATCATGTCTTGGTTCGCAAATATAATCAAATCATGAGGGACAGATCATCATCTTCAACACATTCTACCAACTTGAAAAGGATTGTTGAGGATGAAGCTGCTCAAGAAGCCAAAAGACTTAAGTCAGATGATGTTCCACCCAAGGTGACTTCTCCAGTCATTCCTGCTGAAGCAACTTCTGAAGTTGCTTCCTCTACTAACAAGGAGCAATCTGCTGAACCATCTTCCAATTCTCCTGAAGCACCTGATATATTAGCCCCCACTTCATCTGTGGCACCCGTGGTCAATATAGAAGATTCTGAAGTTAAGGAGGCTGATCTCGCTGAAATAAAAACAAAAAGGGCAATAAAGATGATTCACAGGATGAATGCACTCCGTGTTCCAACTAAGTCTCCCTCTACCTCTTCAAGTCTTATCACAAATGCACAAGATGAAAATGCTCCCTCTAGGGAAATCTATCAGCCTGGGAGGAGGAAGAAGAGAATGGCCAAAAGATCTCCTTTGGATCTTGAAGCTGATGACTCAACTTTCATTATAGAAGGGTCTGCTGCTGATTTTCCTGATGGAAATTCAGATGAGGCGGTAGATTGGAAATTAAAGGATGATGAGATGAATGTTCTTCATCGAAGGGACTCCACTTCAATGGAATTCACATTTCTAAAGGAAATTCTACACTTGGTAGACAGGGCAGACTAACTTTCTCTGTTCACTCGAGTTACCACCTATTACTGCAACAAGGAACCACAAGGTTCTGGGATGTTCTTACCAGGAGATCTTCAAGTCATGTTAAACTCCCACATTCCCAATAGCAAAGCATCTTCCATTTGGGAAAACTCACATCGGTGGAAGCTTACATCCTGGAGATTCTATCCTCTCCCTCGTGTGCATGTGCTTGAGACTAAGGGTGGAATCACTATATGCATGTTTTCTGAAAGAAAGTATCCTTTGCCTAAAAGACTTATGGAAAAGATGCTGAGTCAGAAATTGGAAATTCCTCCAGATCCTGTGGGAAATGAAAGACAGTCTGCTTTAACACTGGTAGGATTGATCAAGACTCAACTTCAACAACTACAATAGGCCTCATCCTCATCTATATCAGGACATATGGTACCCTCTGCACTACTTTGTTGCTTCTTATTTGTTTTATGTATATACCTGTCCTTTCTTGTGTTAATTTTTCAATCATTAGTTAAAAAAAAAAAAAAAAAAAAAAAAAAAAAAAAAAAAAAAAACTAACTTTTATGCAGGTTTGTTTGTTGTCCAATACTGATGGTTTTTAACTCACCTGATGTACATTGTGTATGTCAAAGAGTTGGCTAGTCCAAAGGGTACAGCTTTGGTAAATACACAACAAATCTGTTGATAGCTGTAATGGTTTGCTCAAAATCATAGGGTCTGCAACCACCCATGCTTAACTGCTGAAGGTTGTATGGTCATCAATTCACCATGGTCTATTCCTCTTTGGAATCCAAGAATTGGCTAGCCCACATGTATATGGCAAGTGGTAAAGGCAACTGAATCCATATTTGGTTCTCAATTCACCAATTCTAAGAATTGACTAGTCTTGAGCAAACGGCTACAGGTAAAGACAAGACAAATCCGTTTATATGGTTGCTGGTTTGCCAATAAATCAGATGGTTATCAATGTACCATAGTTTTCGAACTCAAACATGTGGCTACTCCAGTAGAAATGGCTATTGGTAAAGAGACATCAAACCCATTAATTTCCATGATTCACCTCTCACAGGAGTTAACACACCTGGAAGTGATGAGAATAGTATTGAACTTATATGTTTTGATGTACATGATGTCATATGTTGCTGCAAAGATCTGGTGTTTCACAGTTCAGTCATCATAGAGATGTTCTTCCTCTGAATCTTTGTTGCTGATCCTCAAGATACTGGCCATTCATAGCTCAGAAGTGTTTAAGATATGAGGAGGATCTTGCTTGGAATTTTTTTTTTTCGTAAAATGGTACAATCCTCAACAGCATTATCGATCTATCAAGGAAACTGGAACTTAACGTAGTCAAATTCCAGTCTAGGGGAGGATTGTTGGGAATTAAGGTAAACTACTGATTCTGCCGAAGTATCTGCCGAAGAGATTCTGCCGAAGAAGAATGGATTCTGCCGAAGTTATACTTCAGCAGAAGTGTTAAAGCAGATATCGTGTTGCTACTGAAAGTGTGAATCCACGTAGGAGAGATAAGCTAAGTATAGAGTAAAAGTCAGCGCCGTATTAAAGATAGGTTGGCGCCGTATTATGTAGAGCTTATTCAGAATAAACAACATGATTAACAAAACAATATGATTAGTTGCATGCTAGTCTAGATGCATGCTTGGTCTATGTTAGCATTAGGAGCGTACATTGTAAACGCTCATTAGGGTTTCTTGCCTATATAAGAAACCATGATAGTTTGTAATAGATAAGTTTTTTTTTAAGTCTTTGAAGTATTGTAATATATCCGAAACATAGAGTTTCTATAATCAAAAGATCCATAGAGGATCAGAGAGTTCTTAGTTATTGTAACTTGTATTTAATTTCCGCTGCAAAATACAAGTTCTAGAGATCTTCTATTAGTTTGCTTGTGATTACATAGGCAACACTAACGATCTCCGAGTGCTTAAGATCTATCAAGGTCTTTGTGTATTCTACAACCACCTTTCTACCCTCATCATCAGTAACAAAATATCAAGTTAATATAAAGTGATCATATCAAGATATGAAAAAATTAACTTCCCTAAATGGCCCATGGGCAACAGTCGGCTTTGACATTGGTCTAAAACTCCTCCATATACTTGTTTGTTCACGTGCAATCCAGGTTTGGTGATTGAATAGCATGTCAGATCTAGGTTGATTTATGATTCACACAAATTATCCCAGGTCTGACATGCCATTCAATCAGCAAAGCTGAAATGTAAGTAAACAAACTATCTGCATTTGATTAACGTGCCTTCATCTAAGATGTAACTGCCATGGCTGCAAACAGTAGTGAATAATCAAACATGGATGAACGACACCATATTAAGTTAGTTTCGTAACATAATACGGTGGTGCCGTACATCCATCTTTGATCATTCATGTTTTAGTTTCGTAACATAATACGGAGGCTCAGATCTGTATAAATCAATAGATTACAGAACATCAGGATACAACCGTCATGGCTGCAATAGTATAGAATTGCCGCGCCATGAAACGGAATATCGCATCATTTGCATGATTTAATAAGATACTTCTCATCACAGCCTCTTACCAATTAACAGCATATATACATAATGTGTTGCCATAGGATGCCAGCCACAATGAAACATGATTGACCAGAAGATGTTAATCATCTATGTGAGTATACCAATCAGGAGTTTCTATTTATATGCATTAGCAAGGCTCAGATCTGTAAAAGGTTTGTTAAACACAAAACCATCAGGATATAACAGCCGTGGCTGCAAAATAATGTATTAAAATTGCCATGCCAACATACGGTAAATCATATCATTTGCATATCAAATAAGATAATCATCATCACAGCCTTTTGCTTGTACTAAATACAAAATACATTTCAAACCTTCCTTCTGAAACACACATTGGCAATAAATAAGCAGACGTTGCCCAATAAATAAGGTACGTAAGTACAATGTGGGCCCATGTCAACTATATGGGAGAGGTTCCACCTGCACCACATTTATTGACATATTGAGGGTAATAAATTTTCAAACTTACCCACCTTATATGTGTGAATTTAAATTCAAGTGGTGTTGCTAAATAGGTTACAAAATTCTATCAAAAATGTCTACAAAAGACTTCAGCCAACAATTTCCGGAAGTGTTTCCGCAAGAAAAAGACTTCGGCCAACAGTTTCCGGAACAAAAAGACTTTGGCCAACAAATTGATGAAGAACAACTTTTAATAGAAATGGAGGAGGCTGCTATTAAGGAGGAAGAAGAATGGGAGATAGCAGAAAGAGAAGTGCTGTTAGAGATGGAAGCCGAAAGGGAGCGACTTATGCTCCAAGATGAAGAAGTGCTGTTAGAGATGGAGGAAGCTGCTCGGGACAGAGAATTCAATGCATTGTATGCAGAGTGGAATGAGCGCAGATTTGAAGGTTGCTCTGAGTATCTTTACGACGATGGTTACGACTCTAACAACTCTCAAACTTGGGATCACCCGGATTATATTTAGTTGTGTCGCAATTTAATTTTCAGTGTATTTTGTTTCGTTAACCCAACCAGTTTGCACCATCATTAGAGTGCTTTATTCACTTACTACCACTTATCTTACAGTGGTTTGTCAAACTTAATAAGTAGCAACAAATCACTAAAACCACAAGAACAATTAATCACCCAATAGGTTACCAGTTATCTTACAGAAACAATTAATCACCCAATAAGTTAACCCTAAAATATCGAAACCCAAAATCAAACAAGAACAATTACGTTAAAGTTAACCCTAAATTAGCGAAACCATAAATTATCGATACCCTAAACTAGCGAAAACATAAATTAAGAAAACCATAAATCAATAGATGAAAATACGTAAAATTACTTACCCTAGCCCAAAACGTTTTTCTGATAGACATTAGATCGGACAGTGTCGTGCCGATGTACTGCCGATGTGATCGGACACTGTGTTCGCTCTTGCTAAGAAGTGTGTTGAGGAAGATTGTGTTGAGGAAGTGTGTGGTGGCGATGTGGTGGTTTCAAATAAGAAGTGTGTTGAGCAAGTTTATCTTCTCTGTATAAATGTATAAATGTATAAAGGTATAAAGGTTAAACTACTTATACATTTTTTAAATTTTTTTTTATACATTCAATGCATTCTACACTTTATACATCAAAAGTTGCCCAAAGTACAACCTTGTGGGACCCAATTGCCCAATATTTATGTACTTTTTAATAATAAAAAAAGGCATTACTTTTTGGGTAAAAGACAAAATTTGTCAGTTGCCCAACATTAAAAGTCAAAGTTGCCCAACCGAAACTTTAGTACACTTGTACTAGATAAGTACAAGGTTGCCCCACAAAATGGGACACATGTCATGTATTTAAGATAGTTGCCCAAATATTCAGTTGAGAGAGTTGCCCATGGGTCATTTTGAGAAGTGAAAAAAAAAAATGAGGCATTTGGGGTAATAAAGTTGGGCAACTGGAGCATTTTGAGAATTTTCCTTTTTTTTAGTTTGTATTAAAAATGTCACTATCTGTTTTTATTTTATGTCTTGGTCCTTGTCTTGGGAAGGGAATCACTTGAACAGTCTTTTCTAAAGCACCTTGAACCCTTGAAGGTGACAGTATTTCTTAAAAAAAATTTAGGAAGTGTGTTTTATCATCAAGTCAACACTGATCAATACACTTTTTCTTGCTTCCCAAATTCCCGTGTTACACATTTCAAAATTTTAAGATTATAATAATGAAAGCTTTTAAAATAATATAAAAGAATTGACATTTTAAATTTTAAAATTTTCAAAGTACTCAAAAAATTACAAATCTAGAAAAGTTTAAATAATTTCGAAAATTGTAAAAGCTTTGAACTATTTAAATTTCCAAATTGTAAAAGCTTTTCAATGGGCATCAAAAAAATTCAAAAGTTTACACACCAAATTATACATTCTATCAGTTTACAAAACAACACATTTTCTGCAAATGTTATACACAAATTTAAAAATCCCTTATGAAATTTACATTACAAAATTACATAACACATCAATCCAATATTTCCTGCCAACGGCTGATTATGGCGAGCAGATGCATATTCCTGACGCGACAACATAAGTTTCAGGCTACAACAGTAGATCTAAAAAACACCATATAAAACTCGTGTTAAAAAAAAATCATAAAAACTCAGGTTTGCAATATACTGAAAAACAAATTAATAAGGTAAAAAATAAATCATATTTAAAATAATAATAATAATAATAATAATAATATTGAAAAACTCATGAGAATCACATTAATAAGAAACTAAAAAATAATCAATTTTCAGAAAAATAAAGTTTGTAAAAACCTAAAGAAAAACATATTTTTAAAAAGAAATTCTATTTATAAAATAAATCGAAAGAATCATATTTATAAGAAGAAAAAAAACTCATTTTTATTTTTTTAAACTCAAGTGTGAAAAAGAAAACTTATAAACCATCAGATTCATAAAAAAATACTTGAAATAATCAACTTTAATAAATAAAAAATCAAAATTATAAAAGGTACTAAAAAAAAAAAAAAAAAAAAAAAAAAAACTCGAGATTTACAAACTATCACAACAGCTCGAAATTAAAAACTATTAAAAAAAATGGAGTTGAAATGACTCCCCCAACTAAGATCCAATTAAAAAAGTAAAGATCTATTAGAAAAAAAGATCAAAATTTGATGAATACAGTATATATATTTATAAAAGACCCTTCAAAACTTGATAAACAATATAGATCTATTAAGTAAGTTAAAAGAAAACCTTAAAAATAGCTTATGGTGGTCTCCTCCTGGTGGTCGGCTCGGTAGTAAGACTGCGGCGTCAGCGAGTATTTCCGGCGTGGGGTTGATGGTGGTATACCCTTAATAAAGCAACTAATTAAAAAAGTATGTATAAAACAAAGTATACCCTTAATAGCCGGAGTCTTGAAGCCGAAACCAATATTTATAGTTTCACTGATAGTTTTCAAAAATTAAGGTTGAACTACCATAAAATGCTACCTTCATTTTCATCTGATAATCATGGTCGGGTCTGACGAAAGCTGAACAACAAAGAAAGGCTACCTTCTTTTATTTGGCGTGTGTGAGAACAATATCGAAGGCTGATGCCTGATGTACGTATGGGTTTGAGAGAAAGGCGGTAGCTATCTAGGAGCTGGAATTTTCTAGACACCATCATATCCCTGTGGTTGAGAGCTCTTATGACACCATCAACTTGGTTTTTCAACATAGCTTCTATGTCAACTTTCTTGTTATGGTTCTACAAACGTGAATACGTAAGCATGCCCCTGAAGCCGATATCACTAAGGCTTTGTATGATTCCTTTAGACACCTCAGATGATGTAGTCGACGCTGTAAAAAAAGCGCATTCACAACTTCAACATGATAAAACTTAGCATATAACTGGTTTCTAACACCAATTGCAATAGTTATTGAAAGTAAGACCACAAAATTGAAACATTAACTTTAGTACCCCAAAACTGAAACCCTACCTAAAAGCTAAATCAACACATAAAAACCAAGACCTCTAATTTTTTTTATATAAATCTGAATCTAAAACATATAAATTAGGTAAAAAAACATACTATGTAATACTTACAATAAAATCAACCTTGGAATTATATAAAACATACCCCAAATTTTGCTGATGATTTTTCCAACGTGTTCATAACCTTGGAATTCCGTTTGTGACTACCTGAGCAACAACAAATCACACCTTCAAACTTACACAAATTAAACCGGAAAAAATTTGGATTACCTGTCTCTTGAAATCCATGTGCAGATCCACGGTGTGAGGTGATGGAAGGTGTTTTATCGCTACATCTGGAAGCAACGATGAAACATAAGGTTCATATCACAAACGACCTCCTATCATGTATGTTTTTAGGTTTCGGTTTTTTATAGGATCTGTGTATGTATGATTTTCATTTCGTTTTTTATTTGAGATTTGTCTAAAGAAGAATCAAATCATTACCTTGAGTAAATGAGTGATGCGCTTAATTTGAGGACACGTATCACGATAGATTTCAGATGGAAGGAAGTGGTAAAGCATCCGTTATTACTTATTTTATTTGAGAGAAGATAGGAACCATCCCATCTACTAATAGTACGCTAAAACACTCTTAATGGGCCATGTTATTGGGCTAGGAAAGTAGCCCAATGGAATAATAATAAAAAATTCGGATGGTGAATATAAAAATATAGTTTTTGCGGTCCTCGCTCCATTATATCCTATATCAATTATTATTATTATTATTATTATTATTATTATTATTATTATTATTAGGGAAAATTAGTCAAATAGACCAGGCGCCCTGAGGCTTATCAGTTTCCGGACCACGCCTTTTTGTAATTTGAAAATAGACCGGTTGCCCACCAATTTTCTTGGACCCAACCAGGGGCTGCCATGTGTCCGACAACTTATGACAGAAGTACGTATTTTGAAGGGATATGTCATGTATTGTAACGTATTGTTTTTTGGGCAACTTGTATTGTTATTTGGGCATCTTTATGTTTTTTGGGCAACTTGTATTTATACACGAGGATAGTTTTGTCATTTTACATTTAAAAAAAAATATATATATATATATATATCAAACGCCCACACAAAAAACAGATTCACACAGTCACACACCTCTTGTCCTCCACATAAACCATCACAACTAACACCACTACAACCACCCAACAACCCAACGCCACCACCATCCGGCGGCACCACCACACAACTGAACCTTCTTCTGCAGTGGCCTGTTCTTGTTACAGGTAATTCAAATTACCTGAAGAAATCTTTTGTTATTATCTACTTAAGTGTCAAAAAAGGAATCCTCTCAAAATTGCTCGTATCCAAACACAATCTTTTATTATTATCTACTTAATGTGTTTTATCTTCGATTTAATCTGTATTTTTAGTTAAATTTGCATTTGTGGTTGTTCCCTTGATGAAAGTCAAAATTAGGGTTATCACCCCTAAACCGAAAATCAGGTTTTGTAAATTTCTTAATTTGATGCAATTATGTTCTGCTAAAAAATATGTGAATCAGGCTCGGTATTGATTATTGTATCTAAATTATTATATCTTCTTTTATACTCTAGATTCAGGCTCGGTATTGATTATTGTATCTAAATTGTTATATCTTCTTTTATACTCTAGATATATTTAGGAGGAATGGTGTTCTAAATGTGAGACATTGATTTGCAAATGGAGAAAATATAGCTTGTTAGGACTTCTTGTCTATGATATTTAAGGTATTGTTTGAATTGATTTTCTCTTGCATACAAGTACTTCTAACCTTTAAGCTTTTATATCTTATCTTAAGCTTTTCAAGTAGCTGTTGAAGTTTATATCTACTATTTTCAATCTAAAAGGGCCGTTTGGACGTACTTTTTATATGTCCGCAGCAGTTGGATGTATGAGTTGATTTGATGTGGCTCTTTAGACCAGCCGATGCAGATTGGGCTTTAGCTTACCGTGAACGGATGCTTGAATACTTCTGGACCACAAGGTTGAATACATAAATTGATAGCCGTCTTTCATGGTACGATCCTTAATGTCCGTTTGACCTATAATTATTGTCAAATGTTCACTTGTGAAGTCTTTTTCTTTCAAATTTTACTATATGTATTTTTACTTGTGTTATATATTAGTCGATTATTATAAAAAAAATTTAAATCAACGGCATTTCTTTTGTAAATACCCGTGCACATATACAAAAACAGCTATGGTTTGCAAACCACTTCTATATTAGTTATGTATACTTTATTAATATTTGCTATATAGCAGAATATAATATTTGGTTGCCCAAAAGTACATCATGGTACATGTCCTTTAATGTCTTCTGTTCCCAATCACTTTCTTCAATACAATTTGTTTAACAAAATATTTCTTTCTTCTTTTGGTCTATTGACTTCATATCTTTATCCCAATCTTTCAGCTTTTGTTTAAAAAATATGTCTGACAATATCCCACTGGATGTTCAACTAGATATCATCCATAGGCTACCTCCTAAGTCTATACTCCAGCAACGTAGTGTTTGCAAGTTATGGAAGGCTAGTATAGATTGTGGAAGCTTCATCTTTAATTACGGTGTTCGTCGTAATGATGAGTGTTTATTTACGCTAACATTCGATATGGGTGACCAATGTTTTATGTTAGCTTTAGATGAACAACTAATCGCTACGCCACTTAATACAGATTTAATGCTTTCATCTATGATTACAATTGGCAATTCTAATGGTCTTTGGTGTTTTGTCTATGGTTCTAATCTAACGATTGTTATTTGGAACCCGGAAATCCAAAAATCACTTCCAGTATTTGTCCTGCTTTACACGCATCAAATCGAAAGTCAAAAGATTTGTTTTGGTTTTGCCGTTCGTCCGGACACTCTTGACCCAACGATCGTGAAGGTCTCCTATCCTGTTTTCGAAAGTCGTTTCTGGTATGTGTATGTCTTTTCTTTGAACTCGTTAAGGTGGACAATCCTTGAAAATTTCCACCCCTCGTGAAACAATCAAATTAAAACGTAAAAGTCACGCAGTTTTAGGTCGTTTTATCTATTGGACTGGGAGTGAAAAGTTAACTAATGAGGACGGTGTTATTTACAAGATTTATATGTTGATTTCTTTGGATTTGGTAACCAGCCAATTTAAAGTTATAGACCTACCGCAGATTTAAAAAAATGAACTCCCAGTTCTATTCAATGTGTTCGATCTTGGAACCTCTCTAGTGATTTCTGGGAAGATCATTGGTGAAGATATTACATTGTTTTCCGAATGGTTGTTGGACGTGAATGGTTCTTCCATAACATCATTTAGAAGCCTATTCGCCATCCCTACCCTATATTCGGTTCGTTTGCTTGGGTTTACAAAGGATCAAGCTCCAATAGTGGAAGCGTACATCGACAATCATTTGGGTCAATCGGTATTTGTGTACAACAAAGAACTTGAATTATTTTTCTGCATGGGAATGTTAGGAGATGCGGGATCTTTCTACATTGCCCCATACAAAAAATCTCTTCTTTTGTTAAATCAGCCATACCATGCTGTTTATAGTATGTTTTATTTTTAACTTACCATTCTATTAATGTTTTATTTTTAACTTACACCATTATATTCATGTTCAACAGGTTTGTTCGGAAGAAGCTAGGGATTATGCTTAATGGGAATGAAGCTTTGTGGTTTTAGTACGATGTCTGTATGGGAAGGAAGCATGGAGTGGTTAGCTTTTTCTGCGTACTTGGTGAATTTTATAAATCAAGTGGTTATATATTATGTAACCATTAAACTTATAATTATGTAGTAATCGTAATATGTAGTAGGTTGTCTGTATGAAACGTTGTATGTCAACGTATTTACTATTTCCTATGTTCTGTAATCCCATTATACATGTTTGTTTAATCTGGGGAACTAGCAGTTCTTTCCAAAAAACAATTTGGCAACTAACTGTTGTACGTAGGGCAACTTCTTTTCTCTATTGACTACTTTTATAAACCAAGGAGTCCTTCTAGTTGTTACAATTTGTATTCTACAATCAACAAATAACTACCAACTAGTGACTATTCACACTTGAAAATAACAGATTTACCATTCAACACTAGTACAATTTAACTAGCAGTTGTATGTTTAATACTAGCAGCACTAAACCACTATGTGCCTATTCAGGCCCAGAATAGTAAGAGCAACACCTACACAAGGGCACCGGAATGGTATCAGCAGAACCTACACACGGGCAACACAAACACGGCCATACACAACAGCATTAACGACTGTGGCATCATTTCGTTGATGTCTTCTATCACAAGCAATGGTTAAAATAGCTAGCAGTAGTAATCAAATTCCTAGCAGTTGCAAGTATACAACCAATTCAGTTTTACTAGCGGTAGTAAAAATAACTATAGCGGTAGTAAAAATAACTAGCAGTTGTAAGTATACAACCAATTCAGTTTTACTAGCGGTAGTAAAAATAACTATAGCAGTAGTAAAAATAACTAGCAGTTGTAAGTATAGAACCAATTCAGTTTTACTAGTGGTAGTAAAAATAACTATAGCGGTAATAAAAATAACTAGCAGTTGTAAGTATAGAACCAATTCATTTTATAATGTGAGATATTTAATTTAAGTAATCGTGCATAAAAGCAATGTAGCATTTTTTTACACTTAGAAATGTCGCATATAGCTCAAAATAATCAACTAAAATGAATGTAACTCTACACATATGATAACATGATGTCGTTATGTGCTTACGTCAAAGTGAAGACGTCGACGTTTTTAGAATAAGTGATGCTCACAGCACATTGATTGTGAAATAGGTCCGCCATATTACCATGGCTTACTAAAATATACCAATTCGTAATATTTTACGGACCAAATTTGAAAAGCTTGTATCTTGGGCGCGCGAATCAATGAACCAACCCAACAACCACATTTAATGATCATAATAACACACCCTCGTTTTGACCATCAATTGCAAATCAAAAACCCTCATCCAAAGCCTCCTGTTGAGAATTCAAAAAACCAACAAAATTTCCTTAAAAACCATGTCGTTTTGAGCTAATGTTATCACCAATATGAGAGATTATATTAGTAACATGTCAGATACAGTGATCAGTAACATTTTGATTCGGTTGCCAATAAAAGAAGCGGTGAGCACCTCTATTTTATCTACAAACTGGAGGTTTAAGTGGACCTTGCTCACTGAAGTCATAATTGATGAGGATTTCTTTTATTATTTAACATATAAGTTTGATGGGAGGCATGTTACTAGACTTTTAAATCAGCTTACGGGTCCCATAAAAAAGTTTGTCTTCTCTGTAGATCCCAAACCGTTGTCTGGAATGGAAGACTTGAATTATGAAGAGATTCGTGATTGGCTTATGTTTTTGGCACTGCAAGGAATTGAGGACCTGACAATTAGAAACTGGTATGGACAACCAGTTACATTGCCAACCCAACTTTACGCGCGTATTGAATTGAAACATCTTGAAATTCATTGTTGTGAGTTTCCTAGTTTGGTGTTTTTTACTACTTTTCCAAATTTACTGAGCTTAGAATTGTGTTTAGTCAAATTTCTAACCGGTACAGTTTGGGATTTAATTGTTGGTTGTCCCCTACTTGAGTCTCTTAGATTAGATGTTGAGAGTACAAACGGGATGAAACTATGGAATCTTTCAAGTCTTAGGAATTTGAAGAAGTTACATTTGTCATTCGGTATTTCGAATGCTGTCAAGACAATCATAGCATCCAATATCTTTCACCTGACAAGACTTCCATCTCTTGAGACCCTTACATTGGATATTGACTATTGCACGGTAAGGCCGTTTTGAGATTTACACTTCTAATTTTACAATGTTAAATATATGTGTAACTCTAACGACATTTAATCTTTGAAACTAACCCAAAAGTCGACCTGTTGTAGTTGATGCATGATGGTAATTCCAGGATGAATGTCCCTTTGCCGTTTGTATCCCTCGTTAATCTAAATCTAAAAGGAGTTGGTTTTGGCGAGACTGTTATCATGTCACTCATCGTCCAAATGATTCGCGGATCTCCAAAACACCAACACAGATTTAGATTACTTGCAACAAGGTTTCCATTTTGTGATTCGCACACACGTCGGATTTTTTAGTTTATCATAACTCTATGTTTTTGTACGGTCAAATGCCTACAAATAAACTATGCATACTTTATTTCATAATGTGAATGAAACCAAAGGTCGTAAAAGTTCAAACCTCTAGGCGCTTAGTAAACCTGCTACTCACTGTACTATTGTCAGAGCGGTTTTGGTTGAGGAAAATCTAAATCTAATTGCTCCCTATGTTTGCCGTTTCCCTGTAAGTAGGACCTTAATGGTAGTACGTAGTTGATGTTGTCCAGCTGAAAACCCAATCAAAGTTTCTAATTTACAGCAATCTCAATGTGTATATAAATTGTAACATTTTAATCTTCACATTTAGAGTTTTGCCGGAATGGCACGTTATCAGTTATAGGTTACATTCCCAGAGTTCTCTACCTTCAGAACAGTCCACTTTCTATAACCTACGATACTAACAGAACTGTCGTAAGCTTTATGGCTTACTGTTTACATTGAAGAAGTTTAAGGATTCTGAACTTTCTAA
>BPTQ01000001.1:209722890-209862890 GCA_019973895.1 Chrysanthemum seticuspe
TCCAAAATGTGAGCATGTCGGTCCCAAAGTCACAACACCACAATGGATGTCTCAGAGATTTTTGATAGCCGATGATCTCCAAAGATGGCTCAAACTCATCATCACGCGGATCAGTAAAAGACCTCCACTTGGAATAACCAAACATGCATTGTGAAGAATCAATGACTACGAGCTTAGGAGCAAAGGACTACATCAAGAATGCAAGATCAATTGTTAAATGTCATATCTATTTGTATTCAATGTAATTTTGGTATATTATTGAGGTGACCTCCCTTAGGGGGAGATTGTTAGGAATTAGAAATTCCCAGTATTAAAGAGTCGGTCACCTCAAGTATATGTAATCGTTAGAAAGCTCGTAGTCGTAGTTCTTTTAAGTTAAGTAGTAATTTAGTTAAGTAACACCGTGGAGGACGGACGGGTCTTTACCCACTGTATGCCTGATCCACAGCCCAAAGTGTGGCGAGTTATGTAAGACTATATATACTCTCTACCTTCCAAGGTAGAGAGTTGGAGCTCATAATAATATCTTTCACTTTCTCTCACTAAGTTCCCTAAACCTCTAACTTTCTCTCTCTAGAATTCCATCTTATTCGCCACCTTGTGTTATGGTTTGATGTGTATGTGAAAAGTTATATCTTACAGCTAAAAAGCAATAATCAGTGGCTATGTCTTCAGCTGAAGCTGAGTATGTGGCTGCTGCAGGGTGCTGTGCCAATGTTTTATGGATGAAAAGTTAACTCAGTGACTATGACATCCATTACAAAATGGTACCCATCTTTTGTGATAACACTAGTTCTATTGCAATCTCCAACAACCCTGTCCTTCACCATAGAACCAAACACATTGATATCAGATATCATTTCATCAGGGACCACATAATGAAAGGAGACATAGAGCTTCATTTCATCCCTACCGAATATTAACTTGTTGATATCTTCACCAACCCTTAGATGAACCTACCTTCAGGAGACTGAAAGCTGAATTGGGAATGCTAGACATTGAAAGTCAGCAACCTAAAACCAACCCCAATCTCAGTAAGTTTTCTCTGAAATGGTTCATTCTCCCTGAACAAAACCCTAAAACAACCTTCTCACTGAATGAGTAAGACTCATTCAGGGACCCTGACTTTAGACATTGAGCACTGAATGAGTAACTAAATGCACCAAGTATCAGTTACTTAAATGTCCTAGGTTGGTAAATACACCAATTTAATATAGGAATATATGTCTCTTTATCTTACTGTCATCCAAGTCAAGGGTCCCTCAAAACCTTACCTCAACCCACTTGGCATTAAATGCCTCCTCTCACATGAAATATCTTGTGGATATTTTATTACTGCAGAATGCAGTTTTACTGTGCACTGCAACTGTTCCTTGAAAATCGGGATTTTACTGTGGGTAGTGGAGTGTTGGCATTAAATGTGGAGATTCAAAATGTTTTCAAAAATTGATTTTACAAATCCCCATTTATGCATATTTTACCCCTCTCATCACTCTATAAATACCCCTCTAAAAAACAATAAAAACACACATAAAAGATTTATGCATCTAAACTCTGTCAAAATCACTTCTTAAACCTAGAAATCTTTGTGTTTTTTCTTAATCTACAAAACATGTTTTTCACTAAAATCTTTTCTGTAATCAATTTACAAAAGGTTTTTCAGCACAAACTCTAGAGACTCAAACCTCTTTGATTGTTCTTATCAAGAATATTTTTCTAAACCCGAAAAACCTTTCAATGGAAATGGCAAGAACACAGTCTCTTCATTTTGCACCACAGTGGGTAGGAGATCTAAGTAATGTTGAATTTAAAACAAACAACGTTATAGGCAATTTTGAATACCCTCCTGATGTCCCAGCCTATAAGGACATCATGAAGTTTTTATATAACTGCCCACTGAAAACGGCCTTTACTCAGTCCCCTTCAATTCTGTACCAAAACCTCCTCAGGGAGTTTTTGGCTACTGTAGTGGCCTATCACCCGATACCCTCTACTAATGAGACTGACCTACGACCACTCAGGGAGTATCTCATTAAATTTAGTCTTTTTAACGGGGAAAGATCAGTCACCCTGGATGATAAAACTTTTTGTACTTCAACAGGGTTGGACTATAATTCTGGGAACTATGTTGCCCATCCTGAACCCTCCACTGTTAAGGATGGGTTAAAGAAAATTGTTTTAGATCCAAAGTTTTTGGACAAGACTCCAGTCACCAAGAACTCATTTCTTGCGGCTTGGAAGATCCTGTTCACATTTGTGATTCAGGTTCTCGACGGGAACCACTCATCCACTGAACAAGTTAACTCTATTCAGTTGATGGTGGCATATTGCTTGATGTATGGGGTCACTGTTGACATTGGGGAGATCATTTACAGTGATCTCGTAACCAAGCTACTGAGCAAAACTAGGACGAAATACATTTCGTATCCTAGGTTTGTCTCATGTGCTTTGTGGAAAACTAGAAGGGGGGTTGAATAGTTTTACCAATTAAAACTTCCTTTTAAACTATTTAGATCGACTTATGTCAATCTATTTGGATGTGTATGTTGGATGTTGATAAACAAGCATATAAATGTAAGTAATGAAAAGATAAGAGTAAGAAGCACAAAACCACAACACGAGTATTTATAGTGGTTCGGATACAAGCACACCTTCCTTGCCCTACTCCACTCCCCGAGTAACCTACTAGAGAGTTCGTAAACACTACACCAATCTCCTTATGGCGGAGAAGCCTTCACAATGTCGCTTAACCTTTTTCCGGTACAAAGCTAAATACTGAGTTCTTTCACACTAAGGCGAACCATACCTAACACAACGTCGCCCACCCTTTATACGGTGCTAGGCTAACCAACGAGTTCTTTCACACCAAGGAGAACTAATCCTATCACAACGTCGCCTACTATTTATAAGGTACTAGGCTAAGTACCTAGTTCTTTCACTCCAAGGTGAACTACACCTTCACAACGTCGCCTACCCTTTATTAAGTACTAGGCTAAGCACCTAGTTCCATTGCAATGGAGGAACTACTACCACACTACACCAACGACTAATCCCTAAGGAGATCTACTCCTTTACAACATCATCAAGGATATCAATATCCTTGGATCTAATACTAGTCTATCTTGTACATCGAAACACACCATATCGAATGTACATCTAAGGCACCTTTCACTAATGCCTTTGACTAGATCTACATGACACCTTTCACTAATGTCTTGTGTCTTCACTTCTAAGCACCTTTAACTAATGCTTCTTTGTCTTGACTTCTAAGCACCTTTTCACTAATGCTTCTTGTCTTGACTTCTAAGCCCCTACCACAAGTGCTTATCCTATAGACGATAGATACCCTTCACTAATATCTTCGTCTTGACACTTGAGACATCTTTCACTAATGTCTTCAACACTACACTTCTTAGAAGAAAGAAAGATATCATCAACAAGAGGATTTCAATAGCCTTGATGATGAGGAAGCATGGCAACTCATGGACTTGAGCTTGCTCGAATTCAAAGGTGGTGATCTTGCCTTTAAGAGGAACCTAGAAGATCACACAAAAACAAAACTACAAACATAGATCTCTTGGATCTAAGGTTAGTGAGATTTAACTCAGGGGAGAAAGTGTGTTAGAAAGGGATTGAAAGGGGTGAGAAACAATGAAGAAATGGCTCACTATTTATAGAGGAAAAATCCTACTTTTCCCCGGATCCCACGGATCCCTACCACAAGGGATCCGGCTATCACAAGGCTAGGGATCCGTGGTACGCTCCTCTTTGCCCATGGGTATTTTTGGTTATGGGTCATGGGTCATGGGTTATGGGTTGATCCATGGTTTTCTTTCTAGATACAATGTATCTTAAGAATACAATGAACTTGGTTAAGTGGTATAAATAAAACCATTAGTTATGGGTCAAAACAATTTGCTAGTTTTTACCTATTTAGTATATACTTGTTTTTACCCATTTTAGTATATACTTGTTTTTACCCATTTTAGTGTATACTTAGTTAAGTATATGTTATCCCAATATGTAAACAATAGTTGTTATACATATGTATATCTAAAGCATGAAATCACTTGTACTTGTTTTAGTGTTTTATGTGAAAGCATAAGTGTGTTAGAAAACTATTAGTTCAAACCATTTACGTATTTTATTTGTTTCATTAAAATGATCTTACTTTTGTTATCGACAAAACATTAGAAGATCGTAAAATATAAATAAACGTTTTTACGGCTTATTTGTATTAACTATCTCCCCCTTTTTGTTGATGACAAAACATAAGATTATTTTAAGGAAAAGCTAAAATTCGTAAGAGTTTGATTTTGTAGTTTTTACTTTCTTCTCCCCCTTTTTGTCGAAACAAAAAGAGTTTTGAAAGAAAGCAACACTTTGTTTTTAAGAAAAATGTGTGAAAAATAGAAAAGAAATAAAAAATAAAAAGCAAGTAACGGGAAAGGATCTCGTCGTTACTCCCCCTTGACGAGTCCATCCCTAAATAAAGGCATCAAGAAAGTAATGCTAATCTAGTTCATTTGCAAATTTTTGCAAAAGATTACGTCTATGTGACGGGTGTGCTCCCCCTAGATGATTGCAATTTTGTAACGGGAAGTTATGAGATATAAATCTAAGAATGCAAGTAATTTTGCAATGTATTGTTTTGACACCAAGCTCCCCTTAGCTTTAGGGTGTCAAATTCTTCATGTGTTAATTGAATAACTACAAAACAAAGGTTAGAAAACAAGTATAATTCACAATTTCCTGCAAATGTGGTCCAAGTTAGTAGGAAAATAGTTTCCTGTATCACGGATCCCACGGTTCCCTCCTATTAGGGATCCGTCTAGGCAATTTGGAGGGACCCGTTTGGCTAATGAATAAAATCAGCAAATGGTGGTATAACAAGAAATGTTAATACCAAAATGAAATAAGGATAATATCAAATACTCATATACTTAGAAATATAGCAAGTAGCGTGTAATTTCATTTAATAAAACAAGAGTTATGATATACATGACTCTAAAAATAAGAAAATAGACAATACATGACTAGGAATTTCTAGACCAACTAACGCTTGATGCTAGGACACCACTAAAATTCTTCTAGCTCAAGTTTTGTTTAGGTTTGATCTTGTCGAAACGTTCGAGGAGATGATAGAACATGAAACGTTGGTCTTCTCGTACTTCATGTATCAAACTTTCAACATGTTGACAATGATAGCAATCTTTGTCATGGCTAGGTAGTGGTGGTGGATGAAATGAAATGGCTTGATGCGAAGGATCAAGTGAAGCGGCTTGTGGAGCTTCAAACGATGAAGGGATTGGTGGAGGTGCATTTGAGAATGCCTCGACCAAGAATGATGGTGGTGGTAAAGAAGTGTCAACTTCCATATGGTCGGGTGGTTGACTTTGATGATTTCTCATAATCCAAATAGGATTATATGATGGAGACGGCGAAAAGGAAGCTGGAGCAAGTGTTGACTCAACACCTTGATTTTGAACCATTATTCCTCCTAATGAGGAGAATGTTTTCGTCGGAAGCGGATGAGACGGTCTAGGAGGCAAGTCCTCTAAGTTGTAGAGGTGTGGTGATGATAGTGGTGAAGTAAATGAAATAGCTCTAGGAACCAATGGTGATGGTTTAGTGGAGATGATATTGTTTGGCCTAGGAGGTATGGTGGTGTTTGGTATAGGTAGTTTTTTGGGTACTATCCTTTTAGGAATTGGTTTGATTGGATGATGAAGGATTCTATCATTTGTTGGCTTGACCGGAGATGATTCGGTTGAAGAGATTTCGTGTACAACACGAACCTTTTTCATGGGTGGTTCTTTGGTAGATACGTTACTACTTGGGGTTTTCCTCATGATGAGATGATTTCAAGAGGTTGCAAGAGCTGAAAGTTAGGATGAGAGTGATGACTATGGAGGTCCTAACAAGATGGTTTATAAAGCAAGAGAATTGGCAAGTGCATTCAAGCCTTAAGCCACTAGGATTCATTGGAATGTGATGATTAACATGCACAAGAGTCAACTTCAGAGTTTACACTGATCTAGGAACTCATTTAAGATGAGATGGAGTGTTTGAGTTAGGAAGATGAGTTGAAGTGATTATTTTAGCAAGATTTGACCTAAACTGTCATCCGGATCCCACGGTTCCCTCCACAGATGGATCCGTCTAGGCTAATCCTAGGGATCCGGCTCTCAGTAGCTATGAAAGAGTGGAAATGATGTTTCTAAGATCTAAGACCTATATCATCTTGAGTGTTTCAGTCCTCCTAGGTTTTTTAAATGAAGGGGTGCTTAAGTACTTAAAGGTGGTGAGTGATGTAGCTAATGATTGTCTTTTATGGAAAGATTTGGAACTTTCATGAGTACCAATGAATAAGCAAGGATGACATTAAAGATGAGAGTGTCAATTGAAGCTAAATGATCCTAGAGATCAGGTTGTGACTTAGGATTGTGTTTTGGAAAATATCCTAAAGGTTTTGAGATAATAAAACTAGGATTTGATCAACTTTGATCAATTTTGAGGTGAGGATGATTTATGATCAACTTTGCCATAATCGAAAGATTTCTTAAGACTCGATGTGAGGGATCAAGTAGAAAAATTAAGTGTGAGTTTGAGATCGGAAGAGTAATGGATTAAAAATGAAACGATAGATCTACAAGCGTCTTGGTGAGTTATGAGTAGGAAGAATCTACCTATTTTGATAAGAACTTAATTTTGCCTTACGATACTATGTTTAACTTAGTGTGAGATGTTCTAAGGATGTGTTTGAAATACAATGCTTGCAATTGTATTTTCTGTTTGCCGGATCCAACGGTTCCCTAAAGATAGGGATCCGTCTAGTACAACATTTGGGATCCGTCCATCTGCTAGGCAGAACCTTTACTAAAGGTATGCAATGATCTTGACAATGCATTATATTCCAAGATTAGTTAAAGGAGTTCTAAAACTAAGATATCAAATGTAAGATGTTTTATTTCATGAAGGAAATAGGATTACATTGATAAAGCACGAGTAGAGTAGAATTGATCCTATTTGAAATACTATTAAATTCCTTGAGTGTTTTTGCTAGAGGGATCATTATGTGATTGATGAGTGTTGGTGGAGTCAAGAATGAAGAAAGTCTTTTTGAGAGATATGTTTAGCGGTTCCATCATCATGTTCACAAGTACGTACAACGGACTTTGAAATTGAGGATGGAAGTGCATAACATTATGATAGAGGCGTGTCAAGAACATTCCATAAGGGATGAGTTTATTCTTGGAGTCTTGAAGATTTGCAATTCGCCTTGCGAAGAAGTAGGCGAGATTGTATGGTTGTTGTGTTAGCAAACAGTACAACATGTGAGCACAACAAGCGGGAAGAATTTCTAGATTTCCCCTAAGACTCCAAACATTTTCACGTAGGATGAGTGCAAGAGGCTTGTATTCTTCTCGGATATCCCTTGTAATGATAATGTTTGGATCGGAGTAATATGGTCGAGGTTTGCATATTATGCGATTTAAATCTTCGGGAGAGGGTATGTGTGAACAATATGGACTATTCTCTTCACGAGAGTTGAAGAGAGAATCAAGAGACCAATCTTCGGCGAAGGCACATTGTCCATGATTTGGAATCCGGAAGATGTGAGCAAAATGCCCAAGGGTTAGAGTGAACTTTTGGTTTTTGATATAAAACCAAAGGGATAGAGAGCGATCCTCGTTACGAACGAGTTCGACTTGACGGAAGAATTCCATTATGAACCTTGGACATATCTTCTCGTTGATTTCAAGAAGACATTCTAGTCCTATGGCTCGGAAGGAGGTATTGATACTTTCTTCGAATTGTAGAGAGGTGTCTACAATACGTCCTTCGTGGAAGTAACAGTTTTCGAGATTATTGAACCCATGGACATGATTGCCAGGTGTGTTGGTTCAAGAGAGATGTTAGGAGTGTAGACGCTAGAGAGTGAAGAGTCAAACTCATATACATGCGATGTGACAACTCGTACTTTCAGGTCATTTCTCGAAACAATTCATGCCTTACAATTTCAACATTTATCGTAAACTAAGTTTACGTGTTCCAAATTCGCGTAACCTTTATGGTTTAGCGGCGAATTCCTGATCATATCATCACGAACATTTCATATGGACTAAGTTTAGTCTACATTTCATTAACATCATTTGCATCATGTTAGTTCATTCATGACATTGCATTTCACATTAAACGCGTAAATTTTATATTAAATAATCGTTATCGCGTAAGTTATTATTTTGAACATTTAATCCGTTACTTCTAAAAATGATCCCGACATATTTTTATACTTACATTTAGTTATAAAAACAATATTTTGAGTTTACCTAGTGTTCTAAATTTATTTTGTATATAAATCGTTAAATTCATATTATTACGACGCTTTTCTTAAAAACTATACGATAATTATTATATCACTCAAATTTTACAAGGAATGTATTTCTACAATTTTTATAACTACAATATACTTTACTTTGATCCCTTAAAACTTATTTTAGTCCATACTACTTTAACTTTACAACTATATACAAGTTATTACATATTCACCTTAACTACATTTTTTTTTCTTACAATAATTACACAAGTATATACAATACAAAAGAAAAAAAAAGATATTATTGGGAGACACTCTCCCCAAAAATCCGGCCTTGGGGGGTGGGGAGGGGTTAGTCAAGTGGGTGAAAGATTTTCTTACATGATTGAAACTTATACATAACTACACACTTCATTCATTCAATAAATTATGGATAGTTAGAAAAGTTTTCTCTCTTCTCTTGTGTCATCCTCTCCAAACCGGCCTTCACAAGGTATTAGTAGAGAATCATCAAAATTTTACAAGCTCAAGATTAAAACACTCTAGTTACACTCTTATTAAAGGTTTTGAAATAAAAACCTAGGGTGTTTAGGTTAATCCTTGTTCTAATCACCTCATCATAGTAACTTGTAAGCATATCACTTCATTTTACATCTTTCATCTTCATTTCATATTTATTTCTTCATATTTTGTGCAAGCATGCAAGACTTGTGTTTATTTATACCATTTTTACATTGATTTTAAGTGTTTGATATATATAAAGTCATCCTATAATTATTCCCTTGTTATATATTGGTCTTGATGATGTCTAGGAACCCATGACACCCTAAGAAGGTGTATGGTAGGATTAGATTAGCTTTGGAGTTGATTTGAAGGGATTGGAATAGGTTTCGTACGAGAAAAACTATTTTCGATAAGTATAAAAAGTGATCTGTTCTTATTTTGTTTTTCTGGAAAATCCGACAGTAGGCACGAATTTTTGGCCTTGATATTTAGAAAATATACTTTAAAACGAATCCGTGGCCGCTTGAACGGATTAAAACGGAGTTATAACGAAGAAGTTATGAATTTTTCAAGTTTGACGACGAAATATATATTTTCTGAAATTTCAGCAACCTATTTTTATCTTGTACGAGTCAAAAACAAGTCCTAAGCTTTACAAATTATTTCGACTTATCAAAAATATATTAGTATACTTTGATACGAAGCTAAGGACGTATAATACGTAGAAAACGGATTTGAAACGACTAAGATATACACGTTTTCATAAACTTGCCGTAACTATTATTTTCAGAAAAACTATATTATTTTTACGAGATAAGTGTTACGGTAACTAAAACGACCATGTTGAAGGCTGTTTTTAACTATGATGCAGAACTTTTTGGAACGAAATGTCTTCTAATAAAATCGAGATCATCAAGCATATTTTCTAAAACGACCAACCGTTTGTATAGCGGAATTGTTATGAATTAATTATGGTTGCTTAAACTTTGCCGAAACTCATTTTTAAACAACATTCTGGACAAAATCACCATATTTAACCCCTATTATCTTTATGTTCGAGACCTCTATGATGAAAACTCATGAACTGAAACTTCTAGATTTTGATACAAACTTTCCAAAACCGTCGAGTTCGTTTCCTAACGTTCGACGTACACCATTTTACGACTAGTTTTTCGAAGCCATTTTTATCACTTTCATAAAAATTTCGACGACTATATTTTACGACGAAAAGTGATAATTTCACTATAAATCATTACGAAACCATTGTAGGATGACATTTTGACGTAAATACTTGTAAAGTGATTTAAGAATGGTCAAGACGTCAAAAGAGTATTTTTCGACGAAAAGTATTATTTTCAAAACTCGCAAATGGTATAAATAACATACGAAATGCATGCATGACATTACATCATAACTCATTACATATCATATCATTCGTAATAGGTCCAGATTAAAGTTTCACATTATACCTCGGTGTACTCACTCTTGTCATCATTCCAGTTTATCAAGTGAGTTTTCATAGCCCCGATTTATTCAAGTTTTTACTTATTTCAAACCTACGGGGGAGAATACATTGCACAACATTTTTATTACGATACCAAGTATGTTAAATTCATTTACATTGCTTAAGTTACCGCATTGCCAATTGAAAGTCCCCATTACCTGAACATGAACCGTTAATCTTCGAAGCGAGGGTGAGTGGATAGATCTATCGAGGGTGACGCCTCCATCCGGGTTGGTGAATCCCAACTAGTAATACGGATGCATTTCATTTAATAACATTATTGAGTTGTCTGGCAAACACTCTTTTGGGGCCTACATTATGAACAGTCTAGTTTCGGTGTCATGGGCTTAAAGCAATTGTAACATTTTTATGTGACATGATTGTCATACCTGTAACATTTTTATGTGACATGATTGTCATACCTGTAACATTTTTATGTGACATGATTGTCATACCTGATCTATACTTGCGTAGTCGTATAAAACATTTACATAAAGCTATGATTTCTCACCAACATTATTGTTGACCGTTTTAGCAATGTATTTTCAGGTAACTAAGGCATACTCATCATGGCATGGTTAAGGAACCCCTTTTGAGTCGCGGCGTCGACTTACATCATTGTACATTATGGCACTTTCTTTCAAAACCATCGTTTGGACTTGTAATATATTTATATTTCCGCAAACTTTATAAACTTTTGGGACCTATACTTTGTAAACTCTGATTGTTTTATTAAATCAAACGATGATCTTTTCAAACGACAATTTAGGTCGTTCAATATAACTGTGATTGTGATGCTATGACAGTCAATCCCCAGGAATTCCATTCCGCTGCAAAACAGGTAAATTGGGGGTGTGACATGCGACATAGTGACACCTATAGGAAGAGATGAGTTAATAGAAAGTGATGTTTATGATCAACCTATGATTATCTAACATTTTTATTAGATTTTTATTAACAATGGTTTTTAACAATAATGACACTTAACTCAAGGTTTTGACTTTCTAGTGGATTATTATTTTTAGAAAGATAGTGGTTTTTAGTCTTGCATGAAAACTGTTTTCCAGTAGGACGGATCCCACGGTTCCTTTACAAATGGGATCCGGCTAGTATATCTTTCGGGATCCGTGGATCTGTAGTAACAGAAACAGATTTGATAAAAACATAGGTTTTACATTTTTACACGATGAAATATGTCTTATCCTACATTTTCTTTTAGCATGCATACATGACCTCTAATGTATCACGAAAGAATATAAAACATATAAATCAAAAGAAATGATAAACAAATTGTTAGTACAAATATTACGATATTTAATCTATACAGTCTCGTTAGTTTTGATTGATGACAAACATGTAACTTGTAATACATAACGTAAAATGTACAAGTTACTTGTAATCACACGTTGTCTCAACATACATTCAACACCTCTCGATGTCTCAAGTCCTCGTATGTTACAACACAGGTTCGTACATGTTTGTTATGTGGCATTATGGTCAAACCCATTACCAAATCATTTAGAATGTTTAAAATACGTTTAGAGTCACTAAGTATTTTAATAGGTTAACCATTCTATTTCAAACCTCATTTTACATTTTGCATTCACGAGTATTTCATATAAATACTAAAGTTTACTTACACTTGACAAAATATATTTTATTTTGACAAGCACTCTTTTACAAAAGGTAACTAGACATTTTATTAACTAGTTACATAATACATTTTATAAGTTTACCTTGATAAACTTTTTAATCTAAAAATGGAAATACATGTTACATCATGTCATGCATCATCTTTGAAATCCTTGGAAGATCACTTGAATATTTTGGTTAGATTGACACACAATATATCAAATGTGATCTTAGTAAGATTTGGTAATATCTTGCAAAGATTTGAAGAAAGATTTTTTAGATTTTATGTCAGGAACCCACAATACCAAATTGTATAAAGGACGGAACCCTTTTAAGGGGTCCGTGGTCCGTGGACGCTCCTGTCCACTTTTGGCTATAAATAGAAGCCAATTGTTTTCCCATTTCTTCACCACTTCAAAGCACATCTTCTCCACCTTCTTGCATACATTTAGATCAATCATTAACAATGTAGTAACACACATTAAACACCCTAATGATCATGATCATAATGCTTCTAACATTCATCTTTGTTGTAAGCATACTCTTTGATCAACCAAGGAAAGCGTGGAGATCTATCCATCCCCACTCACCACAAGTTGAAGATCTATCACAACAAGTTTAGGGAACTTGTGATCTTCATCATGAAGGCCTCCTATCAATGGAAGTTCATTTAGAAGTAGTTATCCATATCCATTAGACATTTGTGTCATGGATCATTAGTGTAAACATTATTGCATCATAACAACACTTTTACCAAATTAGATTAGAGGGTTTATATGTTTGTGCCATAAAACACAAGGTTTGTTATGTTGAGCCATAAAACATATTGGGAGTGGTTGTACCCTTGTAAAAGAACTCGACATCTAGCTTAGTGTCGGAAATATTGTATAGGCGACGTTAGGTTGGTTCTACCTCGAACTAGAACCCAGTATTTAGCTTTGTACTGGAAAAAGTGTAAGCGACGATTGTAAGGTTTTCTCCGCCGAGAAGGGAGCTTGTTGATTTAGTGAAGTAACTCTCGAGTTGGGTACTCGGGGAGTGGAGTAGGGCGGAAAGGAGATCCGTGACCGAACCACTATAAATCCTCGTGTTCGGTTTGCACTTTCCTTTCTTTATCTCTTTACATTTATACTTGCACTATACTATTGTTTGTGATGTGGTTTGGTGTTCATGATTGTGTGACAACTTAGTTTACTATGTTCTATATTAGTCACAAACAATAATTGGTACTTTCATATTATAACAAGCTTCATAAGCGATTCGATACTAAAGATCTAAAGTTTTTAAACGGTAACGTATTCACCCCCCTCTACGTTTCCACAATTGGTACCAGAGCCACGTAGCTCGTATTTTCAAAACAAATGATTTTTAAAAAATAGAGTACGATCCATGTATCAAATTACCATTGAAGCGAAAAATAATATGAAAAATGCTTTGCTTGTTATACTTAGAAATTTTGTTGTTAAATGTAACTTTGTATACAAGCTTGAAGGTTTTCTTGAAAAGTAAAATAAAAAAGTTTGTTGAAAGAACTAGTAAGTATTGTATTGTGTGCTCATAGAAAATTTACGAAGAAATATGATTTTAAAGGAGTGTTTGGGATAACTATAAATCTAGTTGAAAAATTACCTCCGTAAATGTTTAAGATAAGTTACATTAGTAGATATGTTGTTAAATATGTGTATTATATGTTTACTATGAAATCTAGTAAGTCGCGCACGTTTTTCTCTATGTCAAATACTAGTTTTGGTGAATCTGTCTCAGAGGACCACGGCACCAAATCTTATAAAGGGCGGATCCCTTTATTTGGTTCCGTGGAATCCGTCTGTACAATATGCAGTTTTTTGGGCAACTTCAAAAAATCATAACTAATTAACCGTAAGTTCGTACGAGTCGAACCACCTATCATTTTAAAAGTAATTGAGTCTACTTTCATTTAAAAATACTCTCATGGCCCGAGTCTAATTTTAAATAAGTGAAATAGACCAAATACTACAGTATGTCTAAAATATTGAGTTTTGCTTTAACATAAAAACTCAAATTTTTGAATCAAGAAATTTAAGTTGGTATTCTTAGAACTTTGATACAACTTCCTTTGAAACTAAATAATTTGGTAATATTTTAAAGGAAACTAATCCAGCTTGGTATACATCGTCATATTTAAACACAAAATGACGAAAAGTGTCTTTCTTGTTATGCTATGCTAAATGACCACTTGTTTATGTTGTTTGCATATATGTTGCTTGCTTATTTTTCAAATTGTTGTTTACACTTGTTTGTTTGCATAATATAAGTGTCAATCTTGCCATGTTATTTATTTGCTTGTTTGACGATTTCTTGTTCATGCACAATAGGTTATTTGCTAGATTTTGTGCACTAAGTTGGAAAATTATTTTACCATCGCATGTAGAATTAGATCACTTCGTTTGCATATGTTACTAACATCTCGCATAACTTATGAAATGTCATAACTCACTTAGCAATGAGTACTAAGTAAATTAGTCAAGTACTTTGAAAAATGAAGGTGTTAAGAGAGTGTTTGGTACAAGGACAAAAACAATGTTGTATGATGTAATTTATTTGTTTTTACTCTGTAGGATGATAATATGACTTAAAACAATGTTGTATGCTAACCGGTTTATGCAGGTGGATAGCACAAGTGTGTTATCAAATTTTACCCATTTTCACTTTTATGTGAAAATCGTTAGCCCTTGGTCAAAGTCTATGCTCCACTATATTTGTATATGTGTTATCGACTTTTCCTAACTAGAAGTAATTAATGTCACATGTTTTAAGCAAAATTTCAGGTTTCGGAAAACTCCCCGACACCTAAAAAATGGGTCTGTGAACTTTTCTGGTGTCCACGGATCAGACGGCACCAAAATGTTGGTACCGTCTGTTATGTATTTTGGTACCGCCATACCTGTACAGGCGGACCAGGCGGCACCAATTTAAGGGTTCCGGCTGTGTAAAGAAATGGTGCCGTGAATCCTACAGGTAAGTTATTGAATTTTACTAAATCCCGCAATCTAATTTACCAAACTTCGTTTCTAGGATAGTTGTTAATGCATATCTTTCATACCTCACTCAACACATCCTCAATAGATTAACTTAGGATGTTTGACATGATTTTAGACACTTCCATCTCATTAGAAACTACCATCTTTGTATGGATTAACATCAAATCCATGAATCCTTAGTTCCATAAATCAACCCATTCAAGATGATCATTTTCACACCTTCACTGTTACTTTTCCTCAAGCTTAGCATTTCTTAAAGCAAAATCAAAATGACTAAATCCTTAACCTTAAATAAGCCACTTAAGAAAACCACTAGGATTAACATTCGATCTTGTTGCTTCATTAACTTGAACTCTTCATCCTCAGACTCATTACCTCTCAACATCTCATCACCCATTCAAGATGTGAACTTTTCAAACTTGAGTACTCCAACTCCACCGCCAAAATCACCCACCATCAACCAAAACACCTTCACTACCAAAGTCTCCAAAGCTTGTACCTATCAAACTTTGTACAACACTACCAACATCTCCTCACCCGTTTGCGGATGACTTAGATGACTTACCGAGACTAACAAATCTGGACTCATTATTTACAAAGATATCATACACAAGTCTATCATATGACTATAGATATTGTTTTACCTCACTTGGTTAACATGAAAATAATGTGTCATCCTTCAAGGCGATAAGTATTTGCATAGAGTCATAACTCACACGTATGTTAAAGACATACTATCAAGTCTTGTTATCCTTGAGTTCAATCTAAGCTCAACAAATTAGGATTGACAACTTAAGTATTTCATCCGAAATATTCAAGTATATGCGACTTACGATTGTAGTCATTAAAAGTCATATCCGAAAAATCAACACCCAAGTATTTTAACAACACATGTTGAAACACTTATCCAAAACAAACAACCCACTGTGCCACTTATCCCTCTTAGACACCTACTATCCCTCTTCCATCTTTTGGCACCATTAAGCGTATTGCTCATGAACTTCCAAGAGCATCCTTTAAATCAAACGTGCCCTTTCAAGGTGAACCTATACCTCAGCCCCTAAGCTTCATAGACATAACCAAAACTTCAAGCACTTCACCTGCTAGTTGTAGTAACCAATGAACCATAAGAATTAGTATTCGTACTTTTTGTGTTCAACATCTGTGGACAAATAATCAACCTAAGTACTCCCATAGCACAACAAACCCCTACATCACCACATCCTTATTTAGACACACTAGAAGACTTACCACCTAGATCAACCAATCCACCATCCTTACCATCATTTGAATTTGTTGAGTGTAATGCTCAAAAAGCCCTTGTGTCCAACACTTGTATTAAATGCACGTTTGAACAAACTCAACCATCCTTTCCCACATATAAGGACTTAGATAATTCATTACGGCTAGAACCTCAACTATCAAATAAGCATGGTGCTCTTGGTAATTGTTTTCAATTTCCACTAGGTATAAGTAGTACTACCTTCACAAATTATCAAAGTATTAGTAATACTTTGTCGTTAAACTTCTGCATAAATTTCGTTAAACCTCAAATCAACATTTTAACAACATATGTTAAAATGCAATCTCAAAGCCAACATCATACACCCCAAGCAACAATGACTCTTGAGGAGTATACATAAGAAACTCGAGTGAATTCCTCTTGTCATCATCTAGTGAATATAATCTTGAGACCAAGTTTATTTAGATAGGACTATCCAATTCAAACACTTTGGCTTCATATCTTCATTTAGGAAAACATGATGTTTTGAAAAACATTATGCCTAAGAAATCATGCGTTAAGTATTCATCTTATTAAAAGGATATTGTATATCCTATGCATCATTCTCTCCTTGCGACATATATGGTTATGTTACAAGAGATTTCATTACACCTCATTGGCTAAATGATCTTGAAACGAACATCCAAAAGTTCTATGAACTAGCATATCCAATTCATCTTGTCATACTTATTTTCATAAGCATGATAACTTTATCCCATTCGATAATCTCATTTGTTGAAAGATACTATTTGTATTCATTTCCTTTCAAGCGTACATCATAACCTAACCTTGCTCAAACCTTGTGCACATCCAAGGTTGAAACTACACATCTCTAGAACATACACATGATCTATTGAAGTTAGTAACCTTATTTATATTCTTGTCAAATAAAGTTCCAAAGAGCTTTCTTGAGAACATTCTTAATTTAACATATTCCATTCCCTAGTCTTAGATAATCAAATCACTTTTAAAGTATCCACTTCAACATAAAAGATGTCATCCATTAGATCATACAATTAGCTTTGTAATTTGAACAAACCTTAGATTCTAAACACAAGATTAAAACATATCGTTTATCAACACACCATTGTTAAAATTCATGTGTATAACATGACATCTTCATCACCTTAGTTATATTGCATATTAGTTGTGTCACATTAAGCCAAGTATTGGTAAACTATCATCTTTTATACACTTTAATAGGCAAAAGTAGGAGTTCCCATCTTTCTAACATGAGAATGATTACTGGAGAATCTATTGCACTAGAAACTCAATTTGACCTAACGGTTGAATTGCTTCCTGGAGAGAAGTTGGGTATGTGGAATCACCCGTAAAAATGGTTGTGTTTAGCCTTAATTGAGCACCGCTAGTAATAGTCTCATATTCATTCTCCAACTTGAAAAATCTGTTTTCCTATACTAGCCTAAAGTAAGTGTTAAAACATTGATAGTTTGCCTCGCCTTAGGAATACTAATCAAACAAGTAGTATATATGACTTTTCTTTTAAAACCACCTGCATTGCACTTACATGTGTTGATTACATGTTCTTGTTTGATACGATAAGTTGATTTGACATTATCTTAGTGTTTGATAACTAGTCAAATGTGTAAACCTTAGTAAAACCACTTGCATTGCACTTACATGTTTTGATTACATGTTCTTGTTTAATACGATAAGTTGATTTGACATTATCTTAGTGTTTGATAACTTGTCAAATGTGTAAACCTTAGTACGGTTTTATCTTCATAATGCTTGTATTCTTGTTTCATGCTACTAAACGTTTAAACCTAAACTTTATTTGCATGATACTTACTTTTGAATTATTTTTAGCATGATTCACATGTTAATTATGAACTCATAATATGCCATTTTGACACGTGATAATTTTGATATGATATATTTGTGTTTGAAAGCTATTAGTTGGCATTCATTGCATCTATGTGTAGTACGATCCAAATGATACATGCTCCAAATTGTTATGTCTTAAACATGGCTTGCATGAATCTTTCATTTTGCTACGTGTGTACATATAATCTGTCAAAGTGCTTTTGGTATGACAAACTTTTAGAAGCTTTTTATCTTACAAATTAATCACATAGATTATTGTATATCCATGTATGCTTAAGTGGCTAAGTCTAACGACAAAACAATCTCATAATGAAATGTCTTGAATAAAATCGTATTCTTGCATAATATGATTGTTTTGATCTATCTTGTGCGGTGATTTCTTGTCTACTAAGTGCAATGTGTTGTTTTTGCTTATATAATATGTTATCACTTGATTTCTATCATGTTAACATCTTTTGTCACTAACAAATTTGTTTTGTAGGTTGATAACAAATTATTTGTTATCTCACTTGGTTCTAACTTTTATATGCTCATTTTGTATATTCCCGTTTATTGCTACTTAGATTAGTACTATGCTTTATGGGACCCCTACACTTGCATATAGTTTAAAAGCATATAGAATTAAGTTCTAGAGGGTTGGCTTTGCATTTTTGTCTTTCAACCAACCTCTTTCCAAATCTCATTTTTGCTTCCGTTTTCAAAAAATCACCTCCATCATTATTTAGTTATAACAATACTCTAATCCTCTTCACTTCCTATTAGGAAACCACATGCCTCATCATACGATCATCTCGTATTAATCGAGAAGAGGTACGTGACTTTAAGGATGAAGTTCATTGTATGCTAACCATCATCCAGAAAAACATCACTAAGCTCATCTCTTTCGTTAACCCGAATAACCTCCTAAACACTTTGTTATCATTCCTTATTTGATACATTACACATTATGTTGGATGTCCACCAATTAAGGGGGAGAGAAATCCATTCACATAATTGTCTTTTGTCAAATTTTATGTCTCTTAGACTCTAAAATACCAACACATAGGCAAACACCACTTAGCTAAAACCGGTTCAGGAAACCACAACTAGTTCAACCTTTTTAACCTTATATCACAAGTTTGCACCAATACCTCATCAAGTGAAAAACACATCATATGTTTTACAAACTTCTTCATCTCCACAATCAACGAATCTAGGATTTTCCTTAAAACTAGCACCTTACAACTTCACTATCTAGAACACCATCATAGGATCTTATTCTTTTCTCGCTTGACATATATCATGCATGTCATTGTTAGTGCAAATGATATATTAATCAAAACAGCCATTTCCAACACGTTGATCCATCCAACTCTCACTTATATGATGTCATTCTCATCCTCATATAGGTACTCATTATTATTATTATTAGTATTTTCCATATTGTCTTCACTTCTTTTCAAAGTGATAATCATCCATGTCGGTCAAAACCATGCTAATACTACCTTTCCCATTGTCACCTAGAATAGGTCACTTTTATAATCCGTGTCAATCAATGAACGAATTTATCTTCATGTTATCACTTTTATATATTTTTAGATAGAACGCATTATTGATTACTCTTGGGTTGAAGCATATGAGAACTTGCTCAAAACAATATGTTGTTAGCATCAATAAATCATTCAAATCATAACCCTTATGCATCATTGAAATGCAATGTCCATTCAAATTTTTTCTTAGCTTTGGTCACTTGACATTACGAAAGGATTGCAAGAGTTTATATTTTTATATTTGCTATACATACGAGTTTCTAACTCCTTAATAGCTTCTTACCTAATCACCACCACCTTCCATCACCACTTTCACTAATCATCACCACCATGGATTAGCGAAAACTTACTTTTGTAAATCATGAGTCATCTACCATCACCACATGAATCCTACTAGTAAACCGACACCAACACTAGCACCACTAGTGGCACACCCGGTAGGAGACTTCATACCTTCTTTCTAGGAACTATTTTGTAGGATGTGACAACTCGTAATTTCAGGTCAATTCTCAAAACAATTCATGCTTCACTATTTCATCATTTATCGTAAACTAGGTTTACGAGTAACAAATTCGCGTAACCTTAATGGTTTAGCGGCGAATTCATGATCATATCATCACGGACATTTCATATAGACTAAGTTTAGTCTACATTTCATTAACATCATTTTCATCATGTTAGTTCATTCATGATTTTTGCATTTCACATTAAACGCGTAAATTTCATATTAAATAAACGCTATCGCGTAAGTTATTATTTTGAACACTTAATCCGATACTTCCAAAAATTATCCCGACATATTTTTATACTTACATTTAGTTTATAAAAGTAATATTTTGAGTTTACCCAGTGTTTTAAATTTATTTCGTATATAAATTGTTAAATTTATATTATTACGACGGTTTTCTTAAAAACTACACGATAATTACTATATCACTCAAATTTTACAAGAAATGTATTTTTACAATTTAGATGACCTCAATATATTTTACTTTGATCCATTAAAAATTACTTTTAGCCAATACTACCCTAATTACTCAAGTGTATATAAAAGTTACAAGTTACCACTTATCTTAAACCACTTTAACTTATACATTTTCTTACACATTTATATATAAAAAAAAAATGTATTTTGAGATACATCCCCCCCCCCCAAAAACCGGCCATGAGGGGGGTGAGTCACATAGAGTTGGTAAAACTTTTTCTTGTATAGATATACACTCAATTACTTACACAATTCAATCACAATAATTTTAGTTCAAGTCAAGATTTTCCTCTCGTCTTTTTCTTCTCTCAAAACCGGTTATCCATAGATCAAGAAGGAGATTCATCAAAAATTTCTCAAGTAAAGTTTTTACAATCTAGTTACACTCTTAATCAAGGTTTTGAAATAAAAACCTAGGGTGTTTAAGTTTAATCCTTTGTTCTAATCACCTCATCAAGTAACTAGTAAGCATATCATTTTCATTTTTACATCTTTCATTATCATCTCATATCTATTTCATCATTTTTGAGCAAAGCATGCAAGACTTATGGATATTTATACCATTTTTACATTGTTTTTAGAGTTATACATATATATAAGTCATCCTATAATTATCCCTTGTTATATATTAGTTTTGGTGATGTCTAGGAACCCATGACACCCTAAGAAGGTGTATGGTAGGATTAGAATAGCTTTGGAGTTGTTTTGAAGGGATTGGAATAAGTTTAGCACGAGAAAAACTCTTTTCGACAAGTATTATAAAGGGTCTGATCTTATTTTGTAATTCTGGAAAAACGACAGTAGACATAAAATTTTTGGCCTAGATATTTAGAAAATATACTTTAAAACGAATCCGTGGCCGCTTGAACGGATTAAAACGGAGCTAAAACGAAGAAGTTATGAATTTTTCAAGTTTGACGACGAAATATATATATCCTGAAAATTTCAGCCCACTATTTTGTTTTGTACGAGTCAAAAACGAGTCTTAAGCTTTATAAATTATTTCGAATTATCAAAAATATATTAGTATACTTTGATACGAAGCTAAGGACGTATAATACGTAGAAAACGGATTTGTAACGACTAAAATATACACGTTTTCACAAAATTGCCGTAACTTTATTATTTAAGAAAAACTATATTATTTCTATTAGACAAGTGTTACGGTAAACAAACGACCATATTGAAGGCTATTTTTAACGTTGATGTGGAACTTTTTGTAACGAGATGTCTTCTAATAAAATTAAGATCACCAAGCATATTTTCCAAAATGACCAACCGTTTGTATAGCGGAGTTGTAATGAATTATTTACGGTTGCTTAAAATTTGCCGAAACTCACTTTTAAACCACATTTTGGACAAAATCACCCTACTTAACCTATGTTTTTCTTTACGAACGAGACCTTTAGGATAAAAACTTAAATGCCAAAACTTCGAGATTATGATACAAGCTTTCCAAAACTGTTGAGTTCGTTTCCTAACGTTCGACGTACACCATTTTACGACAAGCTTTTCGAGGCCATTTTATCACTTTCATGAAATTTCCAATGACATTATTTTACGACGAAAAGTTAAAATTTCACAATAAATCATTAAGAAACTATTGTAGGATGACATTTTGACGTAAATACTTATAAAGTAATTTAAGAATGGTCAAGACGTCAAAAGAGTATTTTTCGACGATAAGTATTATTTTTTTTTAAAACTCACAAATGGTATAAATAACATACGAAATGCATGCATAACATTACATCATAACTCATTACGTATCATAACATTCACAATAAGTATTATTTTTTTTTAAAACTCACAAATGGTATAAATAACATACGAAATGCATGCATAACATTACATCATAACTCATTACGTATCATAACATTCACAATAGGTCACGGTCAGAGGTTGCACCTCATTTCAGTATTGCCATTATATCATCATAAACATTGCAACAGGTGAGTTTTCATAGCCCCGATTTATTCAAGTTTTTACCTTATTTCAAACCTACGGGGGAGAATACATTGCACACCATTTTTATTACGCTACCAAGTATGTCAAATTCATTGTATTGCTTAAATTACCGCATTGCCAGTTAAATGTCCCCATTTCATAAGCATGAACCGTTAATTCCCTAGAAGCGTGGGTGAGTGGATAGATCTATCGAGGGTGACGCCTCCATCCGGGTTGGTGGATCCCAACTAGTCATACGGATGCATTTCATTTCATAAACATTATTTGAGTTGTTTTGGCAAGACACTCTGTTGGGGCGAACATCATGAACAGTCAGAGCTTCGGTGTCATGTGCTTAAGCAATTGTAACATCATTTTGTGACATCATTGTCATACATAATTTATACTTGTGGTAGTCGTATTAACATTTACATAAACCTATGAACTCACCAACCTTGTGTTGACACTTTTAGCAATGTATTTTCAGGTAACTAAGACATTCACTTCATGGCATGCATTTGGACACATCATGAAGTCGCGATGACGACTCGTCTCACTTGGGTTTTACTCACTTTAAAACATCGTTTGAATTGTAACAAACTTATTTCCGCACAAGTTGATTTTCATTTGGGACCTATACTTTGTAAACTCTGATTGTTTTATTAAATCAAACGATGTTCTTTTCAAACGACACTTTAGGTCGTTCAATATAACTGTGATTGTGGTGCTATGACAGTCAATCCCCAGGAATTCCATTCCGCTGCAAAACAGATTATTTGGGGGTGTGACAGATTGGCATCAGAGCTTCGGTTATAGAGAACTAGGTTGCATCATTGACCCTAGACTATAACTACATCATCATAGCATCTCATCATTTCATCATAAATACATAGTCTCTATACATGCGGTTTTATACGCACATTTTACGAGTTATTTACTTTCATTTCGAAATCGATTGTCACATAGATGCCTTCAAATACCCATCCCATTATACTCACATCACTTTGACATGGAGAATGCCTTGTCACTCCCTATCACAATTTTAACATCAGTTGACTCAACACCGATAACATCAGATGATGACACTGAGACCTTTTAGGAGGACGAAGTTGCACCTACACCATCACGATCACTATTGATTCACTGTAGGATCAGGACAATTTTTATCATTCAGTTGGGACAAATCATACCATTTGGTAGAACTTATAGGCTTAGTCCTAATGAACCTATTTTCTTAACTCACCACAAGGATTTCCATTATTATTATTGTTATCATTTTTATCATTATCATTTTGAGCACCATCCGTACCATTACATCTCATACACGATACTCATACATCTGACTTGCAGCTTGGGAAGCATGCATGATTTAACACGCCATTACCATCTACCACTAAGACTATAGACACTACACCATCTCATAGGTTTGAGGACTGTGAGAGTTCTAGGGTTATTGTTGCTAGACCGCCTACTGCTCCTGCACTTGAAACACGATTAGACCATCGACAGGAATAAATAATAAGTACCTTTCTAACTAATGTAATCTTTATCACTTATTATCTCCACGATAATCACAACCTTTGTTCATTTCATTCCTTATTCCAATTGCCCAATTTTCAATCATTTCGCGATGATACCTCACTATCTTACTAGGGTTTAGGCCAACTTTAATTCTTGACCAATTAGAAGACTATTACTACTCGATGAGGTTCTCACATGTATCCTACAAACCATTCAACAAATTTTATTTCAAGTTATTTTGCTACCACTTCACGAAATTATTTCACTTAATTTTATTTCCAGCTATTTTATCACCATTTTAGAAACGTTGTTTTATAAAGTTTTAAAACAAGTTGTTTCATTACCACCCTATCAATTGGCTTTCAGTCATTTTATCAATTATTTAATACCATCCTGCGAAACGATTTTCATGTTACTTTGAAAAATTACTGAGCCATTATCTTACAAAACAAAACGTGGAATACCATCTAAAACTTCGGAGGAACATAATACTATTTCAACAAAACCAAGCATCACATCATTTGTCCTCGATTATACATGGCCTGATCACCTATGTATAATTCAGGAAGAATTATGTCATGAAAGAAACAAGTATCATTTCAAATTTCTTAAGACAACCTTCATTCAAAAGCAAAGTTTTGTAATCATATAAATTGTTCATAAACATATCTTTTTAATAACACTCTATCGATGCTCACGCCATTCATCCCTCACTCAACCGATAAGTTAGAATTTGACGAGTGATCTTTTTAGGAAAGACTTCCTATACCATCTGTGAGGAGGATTCCTCGATACAAGAAAACAATGAAAGGACTTTGGAATTATCAACAAGGACTAGAAGTAAGTAGCGAGATCTTTCAAAACCTAACAAAAATTTTAAGCCATCAGGGGACAATCCGAACCACTATCTTTGGATTAGAAGCAAAATTCTATTATTTCAAGAGTACTAGCTAGACCGAGTTACAAGATTTAGTATGAAGCGAATACACACTAAGCAATACTATAAGGACAAACCAAGTCTTCTAATCAAGACTACAGAACATTTTACTAAACATGGCTTCAACAATATGTGAATTTCCCTACAATAAGTTTTCCTTAAAGGAAAAATTGGTTAAATTTAGGCTATCCATATAAACCTTCTCTAAGGCATTGTGTTCTCTAGAAATTACGGATACTTTCATCTTCGCCTCAAGAGATGCAACAGGTTTGAACATATCGGACAATCAATAAACCTCCATCTATAAGTGAAATTAGAACAAACATTCTTCGACATAGTATGAGCTGATATTTATTGTCTTGCTAGCATGATAACAATATAAGTAATGAAATATTTTAGAAGCACTCATATCGGGACAAATCTTGAAAATCAATCACTACATCACATCACTTAAACATTTAAGGTTTTGAGACTTTACAACATAGAGCATGGAAACACTTCGATAATCAAACAATAAACATTTTAGTCATAGAGACTAAGCACCTTAGGCAAGTAAGACTCAGGTCATGACCTTCGCTAGGACTAGAAACGCGAGGAATCACAACTGTTACCTATAATCTATTCTTTTCAATGAGGTCCTTTCCGACAGATTTAACATTTTGAAATCTAACACGAGACACGTGGTATCAATTCCAGTTGTACATATTATAAGCTATTCGATTCACCTTAGACTGCTGACAGTCATTTCAGGATTTCCATGGAACCTACTAGGACATGATTACCGCCTACTATCCTCAACTCAATAGTTAAAGCGAGAGAGCAATTCCCACATTAGATAATATGCTCAAGCCAGTGCAACTTTCTAGAAATGGTTAGGCAAATCATTCTCCATCGACAAGTTTCTTTACAACAATAGTTAGCTCATGAACATATTGACTACACTAATTGAGGCACTCTATGGTTGAGGTGTCAATCCCTTATTTACGGGCCGAAATCAGGAAAGTCCAACTCACTAGTCAATGAGTTATTTATGAAACAACAAAGAAATCATACAAATCAAAAATCAGTTACAAATAACAACATATGGCTAGATAAGCTACGTCGATGTACGACGAAAAATATTGGAAGTATGTTCCATAAGTCACAAACCATTAGAATCTCAAGTGGGCAACAAATTATGCTCAAATACCCGTCTTGGAAAGGCGTGGTACGATTTAGAAAAACATTGGATGACCCAATGTGACTCAAATACCCTCATCTTTTCACAAGTAACATTGTAGAACCTAACATGGACTGAATTCAGGGACTGAATTCCTTTTTGGTTGGGCGAATGTGACAACTCGTAATTTCAGGTCAATTCTCAAAACAATTCATGCTTCACTATTTCATCATTTATCGTAAACTAGGTTTACGAGTAACAAATTCGCGTAACCTTAATGGTTTAGCCGCGAATTCATGATCATATCATCACGGACATTTCATATAGACTAAGTTTAGTCTACATTTCATTAACATCATTTTCATCATGTTAGTTCATTCATGATTTTTGCATTTCACATTAAACGCGTAAATTTCATATTAAATAAACGCTATCGCGTAAGTTATTATTTTGAACATTTAATCCGATACTTCCAAAAATTATCCCGACATATTTTTATACTTACATTTAGTTTATAAAAGTAATATTTTGAGTTTACCCAGTGTTTTAAATTTATTTCGTATATAAATTGTTAAATTTATATTATTACGACGGTTTTCTTAAAAACTACACGATAATTACTATATCACTCAAATTTTACAAGAAATGTATTTTTACAATTTAGATGACCTCAATATATTTTACTTTGATCCATTAAAAATTACTTTTAGCCAATACTACCCTAATTACTCAAGTGTATATAAAAGTTACAAGTTACCACTTATCTTAAACCACTTTAACTTATACATTTTCTTACACATTTATATATAAAAAAAAATGTATTTTGAGATACATCCCCCCCCCAAAAACCGGCCATGAGGGGGGTGAGTCACATAGAGTTGGTAAAACTTTTTCTTGTATAGATATACACTCAATTACTTACACAATTCAATCACAATAATTTTAGTTCAAGTCAAGATTTTCCTCTCTTCTTTTTCTTCTCTCAAAACCGGTTATCCATAGATCAAGAAGGAGATTCATCAAAAATTTCTCAAGTAAAGTTTTTACAATTTAGTTACACTCTTAATCAAGGTTTTGAAATAAAAACCTACGGTGTTTAAGTTTAATCCTTTGTTCTAATCACCTCATCAAGTAACTAGTAAGCATATCATTTTCATTTTTACATCTTTCATTATCATCTCATATCTATTTCATCATTTTTGAACAAAGCATGCAAGACTTATGGATATTTATACCATTTTTACATTTTCTTTAGAGTTATACATATATATAAGTCATCCTATAATTATCCCTTGTTATATATTAGTTTTGGTGATGTCTAGGAACCCATGACACCCTAAGTAGGTGTATGGTAGGATTAGAATAGCTTTGGAGTTGTTTTGAAGGGATTGGAATAAGTTTAGCACGAGAAAAACTCTTTTCGACAAGTTTTATAAAGGGTCTGATCTTATTTTGTAATTCTGGAAAAACGACAGTAGACATAAAATTTTTGGCCTAGATATTTAGAATATATACTTTAAAACGAATCCGTGGCCGCTTGAACGGATTAAAACGGAGCTAAAACGAAGAAGTTATGAATTTTTCAAGTTTGACGACGAAATATATATATCCTGAAAATTTCAGCCCACTATTTTGTTTTGTAGGAGTCAAAAACGAGTCTTAAGCTTTATAAATTATTTCGACTTATCAAAAATATATTAGTATACTTTGATACGAAGCTAAGGACGTATAATACGTAGAAAACAGATTTGTAACGACTAAAATATACACGTTTTCACAAAATTGCCGTAACTTTATTATTTAAGAAAAACTATATTATTTCTATTAGACAAGTGTTACGGTAAACAAACGACCATATTGAAGGCTATTTTTAACGTTGATGTGGAACTTTTTGTAACGAGATGTCTTCTAATAAAATTAAGATCACCAAGCATATTTTCCAAAATGACCAACCGTTTGTATAGCGGAGTTGTAATGAATTATTTACGGTTGCTTAAACTTTGCCGAAACTCACTTTTAAACCACATTTTGGACAAAATCACCCTACTTAACCTATGTTTTTCTTTACGAACGAGACCTCTAGGATAAAAACTTAAATGCCAAAACTTCGAGATTATGATACAAGCTTTCCAAAACCGTTGAGTTCGTTTCCGAACGTTCGACGTACACCATTTTACGACAAGCTTTTCGAGGCCATTTTTGTCACTTTCATGAAATTTCCAACGACATTATTTTACGACGAAAAGTTAAAATTTCACAATAAATCATTAATAAACTATTGTAGGATGACATTTTGACGTAAATACTTATAAAGTAATTTAAGAATGGTCAAGACGTCAAAAGAGTATTTTTCGACGATAAGTATTATTTTTTTTAAAACTCACAAATGGTATAAATAACATACGAAATGCATGCATAACATTACATCATAACTCATTACGTATCATAACATTCACAATAGGTCACGGTCAGAGGTTGCACCTCATTTCAGTATTGCCATTATATCATCATAAACATTGCAACAGGTGAGTTTTCATAGCCCCGATTTATTCAAGTTTTTACCTTATTTCAAACCTACGGGGGAGAATACATTGCACACCATTTTTATTACGCTACCAAGTATGTCAAATTCATTGTATTGCTTAAATTACCGCATTGCCAGTTAAATGTCCCCATTTCATAAGCATGAACCGTTAATTCCCTAGAAGCGTGGGTGAGTGGATAGATCTATCGAGGGTGACGCCTCCATCCGGGTTGGTGGATCCCAACTAGTCATACGGATGCATTTCATTTCATAAACATTATTTGAGTTGTTTTGGCAAGACACTCTGTTGGGGCGAACATCATGAACAGTCAGAGCTTCGGTGTCATGTGCTTAAGCAATTGTAACATCATTTTGTGACATCATTGTCATACATAATTTATACTTGTGGTAGTCGTATTAACATTTACATAAACCTATGAACTCACCAACCTTGTGTTGACACTTTTAGCAATGTATTTTCAGGTAACTAAGACATTCACTTCATGGCATGCATTTGGACACATCATGAAGTCGCGATGACGACTCGTCTCACTTGGGTTTTACTCACTTTAAAACATCGTTTGAATTGTAACAAACTTATTTCCGCACAAGTTGATTTTCATTTGGGACCTATACTTTGTAAACTCTGATTGTTTTATTAAATCAAACGATGTTCTTTTCAAACGACACTTTAGGTCGCTCAATATAACTGTGATTGTGGTGCTATGACAGTCAATCCCCAGGAATTCCATTCCGCTGCAAAATAGGTTATTTGGGGGTGTGACATAGGATTTTATCATATTATATTCTCACTTTTCTTATGATTGTAATTAGAAGACTACACTTCATGAGATCTTTGATTATATCATTTATCACATATATACATCTTATTTTTCTTTGTGAAAAAGATGAAATATATTGCACTAATGTTTTTCATTGTAGGTTCATCATCATATACACTTGATTGTATATAACTTAGTCATCTAAGGATGAAGTTTGCATCAATTATTTTTCTTATTTTAGGGTCTTCTTGACACCTTAGAACAAGGAGGAATGTCCTTTAAGCACTCATATTGCATCGTCTATACACTTGGTTGTATATGACATATTTGTCTAAATACAAAGCTTCTATTATACTAATATTTATTTTGAAGGTTCATCTTGACGCCCTAGAGCAGGGGGAGCTTCCGTCAAGAATTTACTGAATGCATCTTTTATACACTTTGTTGTATATCACTTACTCGTCTAATGACGAATATAGTTTTGCACTAATATTTGTTTTGTAGGTTTTTAATTATACCCTGACACCTCAAACAAGGGGGAGCAACCGTCAAGGGGGAGCATGCACGCATTTAGCATCATTCTCACTTTTCAACATACATTTGTGCTTCGATAAAAAGTGGAGAAAATAGGCTAACATTGCTATGCATTTTTCTTTTTCATAAATTTCTCATAATTTTTGTTGCATAAAACTAACCTTGATGTAGGTTAAGCCTCTTTATTTGATCCACGGATCCGCTACCAAACAAGGGACGGATTGTAATGGACGATTTAACTTCACTAGGGATGACGCAAGCTTGCCTTTTTGGGGAGAAATTAAGTTAAACTCCAAGGACACGCCCTTTTTGTTTCAACAAAAGGGGGAGAAGAGTGTAAACGAAGAAGGTAATGTAAAGGTAGTAAGGATACAAGTAACTTTTTTACATTTTAATTTCTATTACGTTTACATATATTTGTCATCATCAAAAAGGGGGAGATTGTTAGTGCAAATATTACGATATTTAATCTATATAGTCTCGTTTGTTTTGATTGATGACAAACATGTAACTTGTAATACATAACGTAAAATGTACAAGTTACTTGTACTCACACGTTGTCTCAACATACATTCAACACCTCTCGATGTCTCAAGTCCTCGTATGTTACAACACAGGTTCGTACATGTTTGTTATGTGGCATTATGATCAAACCCATTAACAAATCATTTAGAATGTTTAAAATACGTTTAGAGTCACTAAGTATTTTAATAGGTTAACCATTCTATTTCGAACCTCATTTTACATTTTGCATTCACAAGTATTTCATACAAATACTAAAGTTTACTTACACTTGACAAAATATATTTTATTTTGACAAGCACTCTTTTACAAAAGGTAACTAGACATTTTATTAACTAGTTACATAATACATTTTATAAGTTTACCTTGATAAACTTTTTAATCTAAAAATGGAAATACATGTTACATCATGTCATGCATCATCTTTGAAATCCTTGGAAGATCACTTGAATATTTTGGTTAGATTGACACACAATATATCAAATGTGATCTTAGTAAGATTTGGTAATATCTTGCAAAGATTTGAAGAAAGATTTTTTAGATTTTATGTCAGGCACCCACGGTACCAAATTGTATAAAGTACGGAACCCTTTTAAGGGGTTCGTGGTCCGTGGACGCTCCTGTCCACTTTTGGCTATAAATATAAGCCAATTGTTTTCCCATTTCTTCACCACTTCAAAGCACATCTTCTCCACCTTCTTGCATACATTTAGATCAATCATTAACAATGTAGTAACACACATTCAAAACCCTAATGATCATGATCATAATGCTTCTAACATTCTTCTTTGTTGTAAGCATACTCTTTGATCAACCAAGGAAAGCGTGGAGATCTAGCCATCCCCACTCACCACAAGTTGAAGATCTATCACAACAAGTTTAGGGAACTTGTGATCTTCATCATGAAGGCTTCCTATCAATGGAATTTCATTTAGAAGTAGTTATCCATATCCATTAGACATTTGTGTCATGGATCATTAGTGTAAACATCATTGCATTATAACAACAGTTTTACCAAATTAGATTAGAGGGTTTATATGTTTGTGCCATAAAACACAAGGTTTGTTATGTTGAGCCATAAAACATATTGGGAGTGTTTGTACCTGTAAGATATAACTTTTCACATACACATCAAACCATAACACAAAGTAGCATATAGGTGGAATTCTAGAGAGAGAAAGTTAGAGGTTTAGGGAACTTAGTGAGAGAAAGTGAAAGATATTATTATCAGCTCCAACTCTCTACCTTGGAAGGTAGAGAGTATTTAAAGTCTTACATAACTCGCCACACTATGGGCTGTGGATCAGGCATACAGTGGGTAAAGACCCGTCCGTCCTCCACGGTGTTACTTAACTAAATTACTACTTAACTTAAAAGAACTACGACTACGAGCTTTCTAACGATTACATATACTTGAGGTGACCGACTCTTTAATACTGGGAATTTCTAATTCCTAACTATCTCCCCCTAAGGGAGGTCACCTCAATCATGTACTAAAATTATGTTGACTACTACTAGATATTACATTAACAATTGATCTTGCATTCTTGATGTAGTCCTTTGCTCTTAAGCTCGTAGTCATTGATTCTTCACATTGCATGTTTGGTTATTCCAAGTGGAGGTCTTTTACTGATCCACGTGATTATAAGTTTGAGCCATCTTTGGAGATCATCAGCTATCAACAATCTCTGGCACATCCTTTGTGATGTTGGTATTATGTGATGTTGTGACTTTAGGACCGACATGCTCACATTCTGGATCATGATATCTTCTCATCAGAGTAGCGGAAGCTTTTGTTGAATCATGATATTGGCAGCAGCGTAGCAGAAGCATGGAGTGAAAATATCAGAGTCATTGATGCGCTAATCATGATTTCTTTTGAGATGAATGTGTAAAGTCAGCATGCGGCTATGGATTGACCGCTTCATTCTGATCAGCTGCAAACGTCGGGCGTACCTGCATACAACAGTTAGCAACAAATCGCACGAAAGTGTCTTTGATCACTTTCGTTGAATTGAGGTACACGGCCCACGGTTCCCCGTTGATCAGTACAAGTACTGCCTGTGATCAGGTATAATTCCGAAGAATTTCCTTGACAGGGTTTCGCAGCTGCTCTAGCTGTTCTCAAACCGGAACATCTCAAAGAAGACAACACGGAGTGAGTGAACCAGCGAATTTAAGTCCACTGATTGATGAAAAGATATTTGAAAAACAATCGAGTATTGCTCAATAGAAATTGTTTTTGCAATACAGCGAAGGTTTTAATGAAAATCAATTATCAATCATAAAACACCTTTTGATTTGAAAAATGAGTACACGGTCGATGTGCTAAAGAAAAGAGTTTTTAAGCACAAAGACCGGTTTTTCAAAGGCATCCGTCAATCCATAACCTGAACCAGGATTGATTCAAGAGATTGAATCGCCCCATTGTTTCTGTTCAGTTGTCACATGGTTGATCCATATAATAGATCTCACATGCCACCTACCAGGAGCTTGTTTGATGTTGGCTCCAGAAGGCTTTCCATCTTCATTGTGAATGTGTAAACACATCACTCAGATGTTCTGGCAATACCACAAGGATAATGCGTAGGACTCAAGATATAATCTCTCTTTCCACATTGTGTGAAACAGAGAGTCTTCATTGAAAGTGTCCTAATGAGATTTATTGATGATCTCGTGGCTCTAGACTCAATTTGTGCATTTTTGGATCCTATAACGGAGACTAGGGAGAGGGTCTCCTTCTTTAATATCAACCATCTCTAAGAGAAAGTCGATAGATAATGTCGGTTCCCTGTGAGAATGAAACAAGTCCTTTTAAGAGGAACTTGAGTGGTTTGGAAAGTTGAAGTGCAGTGCGTCACTGGGTCCATGACGTCTTGTCTTCAATACCGATGTTACCATCAGTAGCATATGAAGTGAACCCGGTTTCTGCCCTAAGGTTGAATAAATGGAGGGCTATTTGTTTTCACCCTTTCCACATTCAATTCTTTTTAATTCTTCAACCCCTTCTGTGCTTACCGAGACTTCATAGCTATTACCTTGTTGGGTTTATTCCAGTACTAGCTCAGTCTTAGTCCGCACTCTTCCCATATCTCATTTTTCTCCTTTTCTCATCATACCTAAGGACTTCTACACTAACTAGTGGATTGTCCCTGGGTAGATCCCTCCGGTTCTGGCGGATCATGGGAACCAATACCTAACCTTATCATCCTTATATCACCGTACATAAAGTAAAGTTGGTCGGTCAATTTGGTATTGTTCATCTGCCATTGGATCCAATTGAAAACCATTTGAAAATCAATTCAGATACTTGTGATATATAATCAAAGCATTTTGTACCTGAATTGTTTTTGATATTTTTAGAACGAGAACTCCCCCTCAACATGTGCATCAAGTATTTGAAATGTTTTGCACACGGAGGCAAGAGAAAGAATTACCTTCTTTGGTTACCATCTTCTAAAAGATATCAACATCACTTCCACATTAATTCAAGTAGAAATAGCATTTCCGGGAAGGATGAGGTTTCCATAAAATTGCTCCCCCTCAATATGTGCCTCGAGGTTAGAAAAGAGTTTTGCACATACTAGAGGGAACCTGCACATTGGGATAAATGATCACGTTTCAAATCATAGGTTTAAGATAGGTGCTCCCCCTCAACATGTGCATTGAAAAATTGAAATCGTTTGTCACATGTGAGAAGGACAGCATGTACATTCTTATGAAACCATTTACCGAATTATCAGTCTAAATCCAATTTAAATCACACATTCTCCCCCGATCACAATTGTCAAAACATTTGAGATTTGTGATCTCGTATAGATTTAAATTGATTTGAAAGCTTTTAAGGAGAATTGTGACTTGATTGTGAAAGCGTTTGAACTGATAAGGATCGGATTTTAAGACTTTAAACTCCATTTATAAAACATGCATGTATATCTTTTGAAAACAATTTAATGCCAAATAACTTTTTAATTTAATTGAAATCATTCTCCCCCTCAATCAATGACATGGGTTGTTGATTGAGAGATAGAGATTTTGACAAATAAGTCCTGATGATTATCAAAAATAGAAACCGAGTTATTTTTCAAAGCATTTAGTTTTCAGTAGATAAATGTTTATAGAATCAGAGCATAGAATTTGAAAACATGATAAAATATGGCTCTGTTCTTTCTTTTAAAACCGGGTTACTGCCTGAAATGACAATAAACCATTGTTTCTCTTTCTCCCAAAAATATTTTTTGAATTTTTTTTTTTTTTTTTTTTTTTTTTTTTTTTTTTTTTTTATAAAAATTCGAACAACATCTAAAGTCCCGTGTCATTCTTTGAATGACAACATCAAGACCGTAGATATTATCGAATCGAGAGAAACATGACAAAATGACAATATTTTTTGAAGATTTTTCGAATTTTTCAAATTTTTATGGATTTTGAAAGTTTTATATTTTTCTATTTGATTTTTGAAGGTTTTATAATTTTGTATTTTGTTTTTCGAATAGATATATACAAGAGATAAATTAGTTTAAGACAATGATGAAATGAGTACCGAGATAAAGATATCGTTCAGCACGTTGTAGAAGAAAGGAATCAACATCTCTTAAACTTTCGCCACCAAAGCATCCGAGGCTTCTAAGAAAGTCGTCTGAACATGAGCCTTCTCAATTTGAATCTTTGGTAGCTTCCCCCCAAACTGACAAACATCGAATAAAGACCATTTCCCTAAGAATTAGAGTAGAATACAAAGCGGTCTCATTGATTGAAGCTCAGCACCCTGAAGAACACGAGAACACCGAAGTAACAAGTTGAAACATTGATCGTCTTAGTGGTTATCAAATCCGGATTAACTGATTACGACCGATCACATGAACCTATTGTGCATCCCCGATGTACACCTTACTCTTCGAGATTGACCAGTTGTCAAGTTAGGGGAACAATATATCAACATCTTCATTTTACCAAGTGCATTCCAGTTATATAACATATAACCAATCAGCACATAATGTACACATGTACCCAACAAGAGTAGAGACGATGACATCCATGTAACATGTTGAGTCACTAATCATCTTTGTGGATGTCAACTCTGAAATAACTGAATTAGCTCGATCAAGTGAACATGTTGTGCATATAACCGGAAGCACTTTATCATAAACCATATATAAGATGTCGATAGGCAGTATCATCTCACGTTCCAAATATTCTTCTCACATTTCTTCCAACTGAACACTAAAGTAACAAAAAACCAAAGGTCTCCAGAGACCACTTCCCCCAAATAGTTGGAATAATATATCCTTCCCCCAAATAGTTTTGATACCTCAGAATCAGCAAAACATAATCAATCCATAAACTTGAAATCTTGTGAGAAGAACTCAAATAGCCCAAGTGAATCCTGTGAGAATCAACTGCTACATAAACTCTCTCTGACTATCTTTATCAACCCATATGTAGGCAATTTGAAGTGACCACTGTTGAAGAAAAACCCGATATACCAAACTTGAAACTGAAGTCGAGAAGGACAACTTCAATCTCAAATAAGTGACAAATGATTAACTCTGAAGTAATCAACTTGTGTCAAATGTCCAACACGTGAATAAACATACAATCGGATGTACATTGACCCACTGAATGAACCGGAGCAAATGATTCCTCAACATCAATGCATTCTTCCTTAAGGTATACATGTAGAAACTGATCTGGAAGATTCACCAATAATGTTTTCGAGCGGATGAGGTAGTCATTTTCCTTAATGTTCATGTGGTTGATTTATAGCATGCACAATGAGAGGAATAATAATCCGTGAAGATTTGGCAAAGGAATACCAAAGAGCGGATCATTATTCATGAACAATAATCCGTGAAGATTTGGTAAAGGAATACCAAAGAGCGGATCATTATTCATGAGTGCAACTGCAATATTATGATAGTCATTATCAACGCCTTGAGGAATAACTGGAGATTGGGTTTCTTGAGAGTTCTGAGAAGTACTTCTTAGATGGTGAACTAGTTGAGTCAGTAGAAACCGGAGCATGAGCTTCAGAAGCTGGATGATCAACATTCGTTAGAGGTTGGAAGTACTCATCAAACATATCTTTGAAACACAATGAATCCCAAACAATGAATCCCAATTATCCTTAGTAATTGAAGCATTAGGCGTTGGAGGAGTGTCATCAAAAATCAAGCAATGAATCATTGCTAAAGAATCTGAGCAAGTCTAATTGGGGATTAAATTTTGGCTTTTCAATCTCCCCCAATTAGTGCTCTCCCCTAAACTGACGAAGATTTTCAAGTGTTCTTCTCAGCCCGGATTAAGAAGAAGTCTTTAGATCATCAAATGCAATTCGTCTTTAGTCTTCTAATCATGTAGCTTTCAAATGTAGATTAGACTGTAGACTCGACCTTCTTCAAGATTATCCGAATGGGGAAATAGACAGTTAACATCTTCTTCACACCAAAGGCATTCCCGTTAACTTGTAAATAGCAAATCCCCTTAATTAAAATCCCTCCCAATCAAACAAGAACAGAAAGATGTTCATCAAAGAAATCAGCCCAGCAACTAGAAGCACTTTGTCATTTAATCATATCAGCCCGTGTGAAGATGTCAACCAACGGCTCTTAGAAGAAACTACATGTGAAGATGATCCGATAAGAAGAATCTCGGTTCTTACATGGGTTAGGAGCCGTTTGACCATATATTCTAAAATATCAGTCAACCATGCAAAAATTCACACTTCTTCTCCCCCTCAAGAATTGCATACAGAGATGCCATTCTTGATTAACCAAGTGATTATCATCCAAATGTATTATATTCACACTTCTCCCCCGTAAAATTAGCACATGATGTCGCCATCTTCATTATATTGAGCAAGAGGAATAAGAGTAATTATCAATAGTCCGGTTCACTTGATGACTGAAGCGCATGGAAAAAGCATGAAGCATGTTGATGAAGAATGTCGATGAGAATGGTCATAAACATGAAGATTTCTCTTCTTAAGAAGATAAAGCGCACTGAAGCGTACACCTTTCTTTTCTTTGAGGAACGGGGCCTGAAGTGTTATCTGTAGACGCCATAATGATGAAGTACGAGGCCTGAACTGATTTGAACAGACGTCATAATGATGAAGTACGAGGCCTGAACTGATTTGAACAGACGTCATTATGATGAAGTACGAGGCCTAAACTGAAGTGAACAGACGTCATTATGATGAAGTACGAGGCCTGAACTGAAGTGAACAGACGTCATTGTTAAGAGCCCTGTCATATGTTTAGAGCCGCCCGAATCCAAATACCAAGGGACGATTTGTACGACCTGCTTTGGACAACAGACGAAGACAGAGAATTGGAAACATTGGATCCCCACGTGCTGATGGGTTCCTTTTGGTTAGTACAAACAGTCTTTGAACCAGCAGAAACCCTAGATGCAATGGCATTATCCCTAGGAGCTGAACTAGTAGAGGCATCAGACTTAGTCAAATGACATTTTGTGCTTAATGGGATTATTCTACCAGTTGGCTTCCAAACCTTAACAGGCACTATTCTTGGCATAGTGGATCTAGTTAAAGAGCAAGGTTTGCCATTGGTGAACATTCGACCTGTTGGCTTCCACTGAAATCCTACATTGGTAAAAACCTTCCCTGTAGGTTTCCAGGATTGCTTAATCTGTTTTGCTTTCCAAACTTTCTTAACTGGGGTATGATTCTTAGATCTCAGAAATAACACATCACATTTATCATGATTACCAGAAGATAAACATTTTTTACATGTTTTGCAGACAGCGTAAGGCCTCGAATTAATTTCAGTAAGCTTAGAGCTAATACTAGAACTAACACGATTCTTTTTGTTCAAATCAAACTTCTTGTCCCTATGGTGTTCTTTTACTTCCTTATCATGATCACTTTTAGTTTGCGTAATCCTATCCTTCTTTGCATTGCTTCTAGGTTTTGACCCGCTAACTTTAGTGTCAATCTTAACATCTGTAGAAGTAACGATGGGAACCTTACATGGCTTCACTACTTTCTGCATTCCTGGTCTAGAAGTGCTGGGATCTGAAATTCTAGGAGGCACATCAAAGGTTGCTTGCTTGAATTTCGACATGGAACAAGGCATATCAAGGGTCACATGCTTGGCTTTAGGCATAGAACAAGGCACAACTATTCTATCTCGCCTATTGTTAGATTTCAGACTTGTGACAATTACATACTCTAAGAGTTCCTGAGATCGTTTGGCATCCATGCAGGCATAGGCTATAGTACTATCAAAAGGTTTTTCTAATCTTTCATCTTCAACAATCTCACGGAGACCCTTCAAACTTTCCTTAAGGTATGAGAGGTATGCTTTATGTGCAAGTTCATTATTCCTAATGGGCGGAGGAATATATAACATATCGATAGCATATTTATCACAATCAGAAACCTTAGGAACAGAGTATTTGCAATTGGGGATTGGCAACTTTCCTTTCACCTCACGCTTCAGATTCTCAATATCGTTAAGTAAAGAAGTTATCTTTTCAATTTGTTTATCATGATTAACTTTAAATGAATCACATAACTCTTTGTTTTGATCATTAACCTTTGAAATTTCAGCTTTAAAACAATCATTTTCCTTTTGCAAGTTCTCAATTATGTTTTGAAGTTGGAAATTCTGAGAATCTAAAGGTGGAGGCATATGGGAACCAGTCACATCCTTCTTTTCACCTTTCAGTTGTGAAATTTTGGCTTTCAATCTTTTGATCGTGTGGCAATGAGCTCGAATTTGTTCATCACGTTTGCTAATTTCAAAAACTGCATCAAACTCAGGAGCATCAGAGGATGTCTTGATATTTGAGGTTTTAACATTTTCTTTGAGATGTTGATGTTTTAATTGCAAAGCAAGATGTTCAACTTCTAATTTAGAATAATGTTTGACCAAGTTATCATGATCATCCTGTTCTATTTTCTCATGCAATTTTGAATTTGTTGTTTCAAGCTTAATGACACGATCATGGGAGACTTTCAGAGCAACAGATAATTCATGAAATTGAGAAGCATCAATGGAACAATTTGTAGCAGTGAAAAACACATCTTGAGCAATACATTCAGAAATCAGATTCTCATTCAGTGTATGCAAGTTCTTCCTCTCAATCTCACTATATTTTAATTCTCTCTCATAGTCACTAACCTCAACAATCATTGCATCAAATACCTTTTCCATTTCTTTAATATCAGAATGCGTCCCCTTTTTAAGACTCTCAAATTGATCTTTTAGTTGTTTAAAGAAAGGCATGACCTCAGTTAAATAGCATTCTTTAGTTTGCTCAAAACCCCTTTCCCCTTCAGTTATACCGGTGGGTGTGATCCTTTTCTTACAAGTTTTCTCAAAATCAACAAATAGTTGAAAGATAACATATTCACTGATTAAGGTCTTGCTTTTAGTGGCAAGAGATCTAGGAACTAAGTGCATTGGTGTATTAGGAGGATACACAGTTGATTTAGGCAGTTTCCTACAAGGGGGATTCTTTTCAACAAGATTTTCAGCTTTTTGCATTTCCATATCCTTTTTCCAGAACACTTGTTCAGGGGTTAATAGAGTCTGAGGCTTAAACTTGTTCAAGGAGATCCAATTTTCTTTAGTGTAATTATGGGGTTTGATCGTTATGTTATTCTTTTTACACTTAGGATCATTTAGCTTCTTATCCATTATCTCCCTAGATACAATATCTAGTTTTCTATCTTCCTCAGTGCACTCAATGCAACTAGGTGTCTGTCTAGGTTTAAGAATCTCATTTCCATCATAGATTACATTTTGAGCTGCTTTTGCTTTCTTACCATACTCAGGATTGGGTTTATCTATAATGGGAACACTGTGCTTATCGCTTAAGACTCTGTGCTTAGTGATCATGTGAGCAGTCTGAATGGTATTCCCTTGTACGTACAACTTATTTTCAAGCTTGTTTTTCAAAGTTTTTAGATTGGAAAAATCATTCAAAAGTTTTGATTCCTTAGCCTTGAACTCTTGCTTAAGCATTTTAACATTTTCTTGAAGTTCGTGTTTTTGCTTAGCAGTTTTAGAAAGCTTTTCTTGTAAGGAGTTTAACTCATGTTTTAATACTTCTTCTCTAAAATTACTTTTTCTAATGATTGTACGTATTTGGACATCCATTTCCTGCTCACGGGTTGTCAACTCAAACTTAGCACGCTGTTCAAAAATAGCAACTTGATCCTTATAGGTATTGAGTTCAGTGGTCAAGGAATCATCAGGCACAAATGCAGTGTACTCATGCAATTCATAATCATCATTTTGAGAAGAAGATGCATACCTAGGTACTGCAGAAACTTTCATGCAACTTTCCTCTGCATTAACGTGCACAGGTTGTGGCCGGTGCATCTCTATCTTGGGTACACCCGAAGCTTCCATGGAGCGTTCCTTTGCATTAGCTTGCACGGGTTGTGACTGGTGCACCTCTCTCTCTTGTGAACATGAGCATGAAGATTCTATTTTAGCATTGTCCGACTCATCATTATTTGTTTTCTCTAACATTCTGCATTCAGCAACACCCGATTCTTCCACAGATACATTACCCAACTTATCACAACAATCTCTCAACTGCACCTGACACTCATTCACTTTTTCATCCTTTTGTGCAGTTTCCTCAATGTACTTTTTCACATTATTCATGAGTTGGATAAATGTCTCAATGAATTCCTGAATTTCCATTCCAGTATGTTTTTTGAAGGAGATTCCAGTCAAGTGTTGATCGTAATCTGCTGAATATTCCCCACTGATGAATGGCTGAAATTGTTTGTAGATTACTTGAAGAGCTGCCCTGGAACCATTTTTTTGAACTTCTTCATTGGTAAGTTGCAGCTTTAAATGCTCTAAGTTCAACAGCAAGCTTCTTGTCAATGTAGGTAAGTCCTGGCGGAAAAGAGCACTACATGTTCGATCCCCAGCTATGGATAACAACTGTATGAGGTGCAGATGAAGTAGTTGATAGGGCTCAATGCTGCATTCCATTTGCATGGCATTCTGTAGCAGGTGCAATTCATTCTCATTGTACTCAGAACATGAAGATCTCACATCCTCGTTGTTTAATTCAAACATCTTTAATCGTTCAGTGTAGCATCCATTATCATTATTATCCACAGCATCATACAATTTAAGCACTTCTGAAATCACTGGGTCAGTAGAGTAAGACATGATGTGATAGAATGCACGGGATTTTACCAGTCTATGATTTAAACCGAGAAATAGAATCTTTCGCGGGATTTTACTAAAATCAAGACTAAACCGTTAAGCAATGACCAATGGAATGTGTTAAGATGACTAATGGATCGACACAATGATAGACAATTGTGTGTTAGGTCTTATGATTGTTTGTGGGATAAGCAGAGATGTTGTTTGGTTGTGATTCGGATTGGTTTATGCCCGTTTTTCCTGAGAAATTTAGGTCTAAAAACTTAAAAACCTCAATAACTTCTGTTCGGAGCGGATTTAGACCTCGAAGATTGACCCAAATAGTTTATTCGGCGGTCTATTCTCCTCGTTCTCACGGTCGTTTTGATGGGTAGAACGCTGAAAACGGAGTTGCGGTTCAAAAGTTATGGCCGTTTGAAGTTTTGACGGGAAAAATCAACCAAGTCGCTACGAATTCTTGAACCAAGTCGCTAACAACTAATTCGCTACACCACTAAGTCGCTAGAGTTCCAAGTCGCTAACAGAAAAGCAAGTCGCTAAGTAGTAACTCGCTACAGACCAAGTCGCTAACCAAATTTTGGCAGCAATTCGCTACACAAGTCGCTAGAAACACAAGTCGCTAAAGAGCAACTCGCTACTGACCAAGTCGCTACCACAAGTCGCTACCCGTAGTGGAGATTCCACTACTTGTACTATAACTCGCTAGATCTAACTCGCTAGCACCAACACTGTAAGTCGCTACAAAAATGTGAAGCAAGTCGCTACCAAGAAAATATTCCGTGAACTAAGTCGCTAGCTTGAAAAACCATATAAACATCACTTTTCAATCCAAAAACAACCCAACCAAGATGATTCAATCTTACCAAATGAAAACCTAAACACTTTTGATGATTCTAAACATAAAAGTACCAACAAAATTCAAGCTTTAACACAAGAGATCAACCAAATGATGCAAAAACCACTAAACTTTTTCAAACTCAAAAACCACTATAAATCCAAAGATGTGCAAGATATGATCCAACCATGGCTCTTGATACCAATTGTAAGATATAACTTTTCACATACACATCAAACCATAACACAAAGTAGCATATAGGTGGAATTCTAGAGAGAGAAAGTTAGAGGTTTAGGGAACTTAGTGAGAGAAAGTGAAAGATATTATTATCAGCTCCAACTCTCTACCTTGGAAGGTAGAGAGTATTTAAAGTCTTACATAACTCGCCACACTATGGGCTGTGGATCAGGCATACAGTGGGTAAAGACCCGTCCGTCCTCCACGGTGTTACTTAACTAAATTACTACTTAACTTAAAAGAACTACGACTACGAGCTTTCTAACGATTACATATACTTGAGGTGACCGACTCTTTAATACTGGGAATTTCTAATTCCTAACAGTACCCTTGTAAAAGAACTCGACATCTAGCTTATTGTCGGAAATATTGTATAGGCGACGTTAGGTTGGTTCTACCTCGAACTAGAACCCGGTATTTAGCTTTGTACCGGAAAAAGTATAAGCGACGATTGTAAGGTTTTCTCCTCCGAGAAGGGAGCTTGTTGATTTAGTGAAGTAACTCTCGAGTTGGGTACTCGGGGAGTGGAGTAGGGCGGAAAGGAGATCCATGACCGAACCACTATAAATCCTCGTGTTCGGTTTGCACTTTCCTTTCTTTATCTCTTTACATTTATACTTGCACTATACTATTGTTTGTGATGTGGTTTGGTGTTCATGATTGTGTGACAACTTAGTTTACTATGTTCTATATTAGTCACAAACAATAATTGGTACTTTCATATTATAACAAGCTTCATAAGCGATTTGATACTAAAGATCTAAAGTTTTTAAACGCTAACGTATTCACCCCCCCCCCCCCCTCTACGTTTCCACAATTGGTACCAGAGCCACGTAGCTCGTATTTTCAAAACAAATGGTTTTTAAAAAATAGAGTACGATCCATGTATCAAATTACCATTGAAGCGAAAAATAATATGAAAAATGCTTTGCTTGTTATACTTATAAATTTTGTTGTTAAATGTAACTTTGTATACAAGCTTGAAGGTTTTCTTGAAAAGTAAAATAAAAAAGTTTGTTGAAAGAACTAGTAAGTATTGTATTGTGTGCTCATAGAAAATTTACGAAGAAATATGATTTTAAAGGAGTGTTTGGGATAACTATAAATCTAGTTGAAAATTTACCTCCGTAAATGTTTAAGATAAGTTACATAAGTAGATATGTTGTTAAATATGTGTATTATATGTTTACTATGAAATCTAGTAAGTCGCGCACGTTTTTCTCTATGTCAAATACTAGTTTTGGTGAATCTGTCTCAGAGGACCACGGCACCAAATCTTATAAAAGGCGGATCCCTTTATTTGGTTCCGTGGAATCCGTCTGTACAATATGCAGTTTTTTGGGCAACTTCAAAAAATCATAACTAATTAACCGTAAGTTCGTACGAGTCGAACCACCTATCATTTTAAAAGTAATTGAGTCTACTTTCATTTAAAAATACTCTCATGGCCCGAGTCTAATTTTAAATAAGTGAAATAGACCAAATACTACAGTATGTCTAAAATATTGAGTTTCGCTTTAACATAAAAACTCAAATTTTTGAATCAAGAAATTTAAGTTGGTATTCTTAGAACTTTGATACAACTTCCTTTGAAACTAAATAATTTGGTAATATTTTAAAGGAAACTAATCAAGTTTGGTATACATCGTCATATTTAAACGCAAAATGACGAAAAGTGTCTTTCTTGTTATGCTATGCTAAATGACCACTTGTTTATGTTGTTTGCATATATGTTGCTTGCTTATTTTTCAAATTGTTGTTTACACTTGTTTGTTTGCATAATATAAGTGTCAATCTTGCCATGTTATTTATTTGCTTGTTTGACGATTTCTTGTTCATGCACAATAGGTTATTTGCTAGATTTTGTGCACTAAGTTGGAAAATTATTTTACCATCGCATGTAGAATTAGATCACTTCGTTTGCATAGGTTACTAACATCTCGCATAACTTATGAAATGTCATAACTCACTTAGCAATGAGTACTAAGTAAATTATTCAAGTACTTTGAAAAATGAAGGTGTTAAGAGAGTGTTTGGTACAAGGACAAAAACAATGTTGTATGATGTAATTTATTTGTTTTTACTTTGTAGGATGATAATATGACTTAAAACAATGTTGTATGCTAACCGGTTTATGCAGGTGGATAGCACAAGTGTGTTATCAAATTTTACCCATTTTCACTTTTATGTGAAAATCGTTAGCCCTTGGTCAAAGTCTATGCTCCACTATATTTGTATATGTGTTATCGACTTTTCCTAACTAGAAGTAATTAATGTCACATGTTTTAAGCAAAATTTCAGGTTTCGGAAAACTCCCCGACACCTAAAAAATGGGTCTGTGAACTTTTCTGGTGTCCACGGATCAGACGGCACCAAAATGTTGGTACCGTCTGTTATGTATTTTGGTACCGCCATACCTGTACAGGCGGACCAGGCGGCACCAATTTAAGGGTTCCGGCTGTGTAAAGAAATGGTGCCGTGAATCCTACAGGTAAGTTATTGAATTTTACTAAATCCCGCAATCTAATTTACCAAACTTCGTTTCTAGGATAGTTGTTAATGCATATCTTTCATACCTCACTCAACACATCCTCAATAGATTAACTTAGGATGTTTGACATGATTTTAGACACTTCCATCTCATTAGAAACTACCATCTTTGTATGGATTAACATCAAATCCATGAATCCTTAGTTCCATAAATCAACCCATTCAAGATGATCATTTTCACACCTTCACTGTTACTTTTCCTCAAGCTTAGCATTTCTTAAAGCAAAATCAAAATGACTAAATCCTTAACCTCAAATAAGCCACTTAAGAAAACCACTAGGATTAGCATTCGATCTTGTTGCTTCATTAACTTGAACTCTTCATCCTCAGACTCATTACCTCTCAACATCTCATCACCCATTCAAGATGTGAACTTTTCTAACTTGAGTACTCCAACTCCACCACCAAAATCACCCACCATCAACCAAAACACCTTCACTACCAAAGTCTCCAAAGCTTGTACCTATCAAACTTTGTACAACACTACCAACATCTCCCTCACCCGTTTGCGGATGACTTAGATGACTTACCGAGACTAACAAATCTGGACTCATTATTTACAAAGATATCATACACAAGTCTATCATATGACTATAGATATTGTTTTACCTCACTTGGTTAACATGAAAATAATGTGTCATCCTTCAAGACGATAAGTATTTGCATAGAGTCATAACTCACACGTATGTTAAAGACATACTATCAAGTCTTGTTATCCTTGAGTTCAATCTAAGCTCAACAAATTAGGATTGACAACTTAAGTATTTCATCTGAAATATTCAAGTATATGCGACTTACGATTGTAGTCATTAAAAGTCATATCCGAAAAATCAACACCCAAGTATTTTAACAACACATGTTGAAACACTTATCCAAAACAAACAACCCACTGTGCCACTTATCCCTCTTAGACACCTACTATCCCTCTTCCATCTTTTGGCACCATTAAGCGTATTGCTCATGAACTTCCAAGAGCATCCTTTAAATCAAACGTGCCCTTTCAAGGTGAACCTATACCTCAGCCCCTAAGCTTCATAGACATAACCAAAACTTCAAGCACTTCACCTGCTAGTTGTAGTAACCAATGAACCATAAGAATTAGTATCCGTACTTTTTGTGTTCAACATCTGTGGACAAATAATCAACCTAAGTACTCCCATAGCACAACAAACCCCTACATCACCACATCCTTATTTAGACACACTAGAAGACTTACCACCTAGATCAACCAATCCACCATCCTTACCATCATTTGAATTTGTTGAGTGTAATGCTCAAAAAGCCCTTGTGTCCAACACTTGTATTAAATGCACGTTTGAACAAACTCAACCATCCTTTCCCACATATAAGGACTTAGATAATTCATTACGGCTAGAACCTCAACTATCAAATAAGCATGGTGCTCTTGGTAATTGTTGTCAATTTCCACTAGGTATAAGTAGTACTACCTTCACAAATTATCAAAGTATTAGTAATACTTTGTCGTTAAACTTCTGCATAAATTTCGTTAAACCTCAAATCAACATTTTAACAACATATGTTAAAATGCAATCTCAAAGCCAACATCATACACCCCAAGCAACAATGACTCTTGAGGAGTATACATAAGAAACTCGAGTGAATTCCTCTTGTCATCATCTAGTGAATATATGTAAGATATTACTTTTCACATACACATCAAACCATAACACAAAGTAGCATATAGATGGAATTCTAGAGAGAGAAAGTTTGAGGTTTAGGGAACTTAGTGAGAGAAAGTGAAAGATATTATTATGAGCTCCAACTCTCTACCTTGGAAGGTAGAGAGTATTTATAGTCTTACATAAAACGCCACACTTCGGGCTGTGGATCAGGCATACAGTGGGTAAAGACCCGTCCGTCCTCCACGGTGTTACTAAACTAAATTACTACTTAACTTAAAAGAACTACGACTACGAGCTTTCTAACGATTACATATACTTGAGGTGACCGACTCTTTAATATCGGGAATTTCTAATTCCTAACAATCTCCCCCTAAGGGAGGTCTCCTCAATCACGTACCAAAATTACATAGAATACAAATAGATATTACATTAACACTTGATCTTGCATTCTTGATGTAGTTCTTTGCACTTAAACTCGTAGTCATTGATTCTTCACAATGCATGTTTGGTTATTCCAAGTGGAGGTCTTTTACTGATCCACGTGATGATAATTTTGAGCCATCATTTGAGATCATCAGCTATCAACAATCTCTGAGACATCCATTGTGGTGTTGTGACTTTGGGACCGACATGCTCACATTCTGGATCATGATATCTTCTCATCAGAGTAGCGGAAGCTTTAGTTGATTCATGATATTGGCAGCAGCGTAGCAGAAGCATAGTATAGACATATCAGAGTCATTGATGCACTAATCATGATTTCTTTTGAGATGAATGTGTTAAGTGAGCATGCGGCTGCGGATTGACTGCTTCATTCTGATCAGCTGCAAACGTCGGGCGTACCTGCATACAACAGTTAGCAACAAATCGCACGAAAGTGTCTTTGATCACTTTCGTTGAATTGAGGTACACGGCCCACGGTTCCCCGTTGATCAGTACAAGTACTGCCTGTGATCAGGTAGGATTCCTAAGAATCTCCTTGACAGGGTTTCGCAGCTGTTCTAGCTGTTCTCAAACCGGAACATCTCAAAGAAGACAACACGGAGTGAGTGAACCAACGAATTTTTAAGTCCACTGATTGATGAAAAGAGATTTGAAAAACAATCGTGTATTGCTCAATAGAAATTGTTTTTGCAATACATCGAAGGTTTTATTGAAAATCAATTATCAATCATAAAAATACCTTTTGGTTTGAAAAATGAGTACACAGTCAATGTGCTAAAGAAAAGAGTTTTTAAGCACAAAGACAGGTTTTTCAAAGGTATCCGTCAATCCATAACCTGAACCAGGATTGATTCAAGAGATTGAATCGCCCCATTGTTTATGTTCAGTTGTCACATGGTTGATCTATATAATAGATCTCACATGCCACCTACTAGGAGCTTGTTTGATGTTGGCTCCAGAAGGCTTTCCATCTTCATTGTGAATATGTAAACACATCACTCAGATGTTCTGGCAATACCACAAGGATAATGCGTAGGACTCAAGATATAATCTCTCTTTCCACATTGTGTGAAACAGAGAGTATTCATTGAAAGTGTCCTAATGAGATTTATTGATGATCTCGTGGCTCTAGACTCAATTTGTGCATATTTGGATCCTGTGCCGGAGACTAGGGAGAGGGTCTCCTTCTTCAATATCAACCATCTCTAAGAGAAGGTCGATAGATAATGTTGGTTCCCCGTGAGAATGAAACAAGTCCTTTTAAGAGGAACTTGAGTGGTTTGGAAAGTTGAAGTGCAGTGCGTCACTGGGTCCATGACGTCTTGTCTTCAATACCGATGTTACCATCAGTAGCATACGAAGTGAACCCGGTTTCTGCCCTAAGGTTGAATAAATGGAGGGCTATTTGTTTTCACCCTTTTCTCATTCAATTCTTTTTAATTCTTCAACCCCTTCAGTGCTTACCGAGACTTCATAGCTAGAACCTTGTTGGGTTTATTCCAGTACTAGCTCAGTCTTAGTCCGCACTCTTCCCATATCTCATTTTTCTCCTTTTATCATCATACCTAAGGACTTCTACACTAACTAGTGGATTGTCCCTGGGTAGATCCCTCCGGTTCTAGCGGATCATGGGAACCAATACCTAACCTTATCATCCTTATATCACCGTACATAAAGTAAAGTTGGTCGGTCTATTTGGTATTGTTCATCTGCCATTGGATCCAATTGAAAACCATTTGAAAATCAATTCAGATACTTGTGATATATTATCAAAGCTTTATGTACCTGAATTGTTTTTGATATTTTTAGAACGAGAACTCCCCCTCAACATGTGCATCAAGTATTTGAAAATGTTTTTGCACACGGAGACAAGAGAAAGAATTAACTTCTTTTGATTACCATTTTCTAAAAGATATCAACATCACTTCCCTCAACAGATCAAGTGGGTATAGCATTTCCGGGAAGGATGAGGTTTCCATGAATTTGCTCCCCCTCAATATGTGCCTCGAGGTTTGAAAAGAGTTTTGCACATACTAGAGGGAACCTGCACATTGGGATGAATGATTACGTTTCAAATCAAAGGTTTAAGATAGATGCTCCCCCTCAACATGTGCATGAAAATTTGAAATCGTTTGTCACATGTGGGAAGGACAGCATGTACATTCTTATAACACCATTTGCCGAATTATCAGTTTAAATCCAATTTAAATCACACATTCTCCCCCGATCACAATTATCAAAGCATTTGAGATTTGTGATCTCGTATAGATTTAAATTGATTTTGAAAGCTTTTAAGGAGAATTGTGACATGATTGTGAAAGCGTTTGAACTGATAAGGATCGGATTTTAAGACTTTAAACTCCATTTATAAAACATGCATGTATATCTTTTGAAAACAATTTAATGCCAAATAACTTTTTAATTTAATTGAAATCATTCTCCCCCTCAATCAATGACGTAGGTTGTTGATTGAGAGATAGAGATTTTGACAAATAAGTCCTGATGATTATCAAAAATAGAGATTGAGTTATTTTTCAAAGCATTTAGTTTTCAGCAGATAGGAGTTTATAGAATCAGAGCATAGGATTTGAAAACATGGTAAAACATGGCTCTGTTCTTTCTTTAAAACCGGGTTATTGCCTGAAAATGACAATAAACCATTTCTCTTTCTCCCAAAAATATTTTTTGATTTTTTTTTTTTTTTAAATTCGAACAACATCTAAAGTCCTGTGTCATTCTTTGAATGACAGCACAAAGACCGTAGATATAATCGAACCAAAAGAAACGAGACAAAATGACAATATTTTTTTTTTTGAAGATTTTTCGAATTTTTCAAATTTTTATGGATTTTAAAGTTTTATATTTTTCTATTTGATTTTTGAAGGTTTTATAATTTTGTATTTTGTTTTTCAAAAAAATATTTACAAGAGATAGATGAAGAAAGACCTTTACTCCTCGTCTTCCTCCTGAAGACGTTTGAGAGTTTCTGGTTGAAGGCTTTTCAAACCAAGACGTGGAAGAATAAACTCAAAACGTTCTCTTGGAAGAGCTTTGGTGAAGATGTCCGCTAACTGATATTCAGACCTCACAAAATATAGTTCCACCACACCTTTTTCCACTTGTTCCCTGATGAAATGATGTCGAATGTCGATATGCTTTGCTCTTGAGTGTTGAACGTTGTTGCATGAGAGAGCAATAGCACTTTTATTATCACAGTACAGAGGGATTTTGTTGAATTCAAAGCCATAGTCAGATAATTGAGATCTCATCCATAAGATTTGAGCACAACAAGATGACATGGCTATGTATTCAGCCTATGTAGAGGAAATAGAAGTACTCATTTGCTTCTTTGAAGACCAACTCACAAGCTTATCACCCAAAAACTGAGCACCTCCAGACGTACTTCGACGTGTATCTTGACAACCTGCATGATCGGCATCTGCATAGGCGGCATTAGTGACATACCGGTGTCCTTCGGGTACCATAGTCCCATATTGATGGTTCCTTGGAGATACCGAAAGACCCGTTTAACTGCTTCAAGGTGCTTTTTAGTAGGCTTAGCCTGGTATCTAGCACACATGCACACAGAGAACAAGATGTCTGGTCTACTAGCAGTGAGATACATCAGGGATCCAATCATACTCCTATATTTCGTTTGGTCAATCATGATCCCTGAGAGGTCCTCATCTAGTTTGGTTCGGTCAATCATGGGGGTGTCAACAGGGTCACTTGAATCAAATCCAAATTTCTTTAAAATCTCTGTTGCATATTTAGATTGATTTATGAAAATGCCTCTGGGACTTTGAGAAATTTGTAATCCCAAGAAAAATGACATTTGTCCCATCATTGACATTTGAAACTTTGAACTCATTTCATTTGAAAAAACGATCACATTCCATTGGGTCAGTCGAGGCAAAAATAATATCATCAACATAAATTTGAACATGAATCAAATGTTTGCCTGACTTCCTGGTGAACAATGTAGGATCAACTGCTCCTTTGATGAATCCGGTTGATAGAAGAAACTTTGATAGTGTATCATACCATGCCCTTGGAGCTTGCTTTAAACCGTAAAGAGCCTTCTTCAAACGATAAACGTGAGTAGGATGCTCTTGATTCACAAATCCTTCAGGTTGGCTGACGTAGACGACTTCTTTAGGATCTCCGTTTAGAAATGCCGTCTTTACATCCATCTGATAAACTACCATGTTCTTACTAGCAGCATTAGCCAGAAAGATTCTGATTGCCTCGATTCGAGCAACTGGAGCAAAAGATTCTTCAAAGTCTATACCCTCCTCTTGACGATATCCTTTAGCAACTAATCGAGCCTTGTTCTTCAACACATCACCATGCTCATCAAGTTTTACTTTGAAGATCCATTTTAGAGCTATAATCATAGCACAGTCTGGAGCAGGTACTAACTCCCATACATCAAGACGATCAAACTCATGAATTTCATCTTGCATAGCATTGAATCAGCTATCTTCATTCATAGCAGTTTTAACATCTTTTGGTTCGATCTTAGATAGTACGGAGTTGAAGAAGCACCGTAAGGCATCGGTTGCGAGTTGCTTCCGGGTTGATACAGGACGAGAGGGATTTCCAATGATGTTGTCTAAGGGGTGATCGTGAGTCCATTTTCTGAGGTGTTCATGTGGCAGTTGTTGAGGAACTGAAGTAGCAGAGTCGATGTCTCCTGAAGAAGATGGTTCTGATGATGATTCAGGAGTAGCAAATATGTTTTCAAATGGAGCATCTTCAGGAGTTGCAAAGGGATTAACTTCATCATTGATGCCAGAAACATTTCCATGATGTACAGTTGAAGAGTGATGATTTGTTGATGAGACTGAAGGATCAGTAGCAGGCGCTTCTTGACTTAAAGATATTGAAACCGAGGGATTGACATCATTTACTGGAATATGAGCATCCTCTGTTGTAGGAATCAGTACCTCATTAGTAATTGAATCATACAGTTCATCAAACATAGGATCAAACAATTTCTTTACATCATCTTCAGACGGAGGTACATATGGAGTTTCTTGAGAGGTGTTTGGAACAAGGGATGAACCAATGGGACTGTTTTGAAGTGCGGGTCCTGAGCTGGAGTGTCCAGGAGCCATTTGACCGGTCAGCTCATCAAACGTAACGTGAATAGTTTCCATGATATTTCGGGTTCTTTTGTTGTAGATTCGGTATCCCTTTTTGTTTGATGCATATCCTACAAATACTCCAATGTCAGCTTTGGCCCTAAGTTTGCCTAAGTCTTGACCCTCATTAGTTGGATAGCACAATGCACCAAATACACGAAGGAAAGATAGATTAGGTTTTCTGTTGTGGACAAGTTCATATGGAGTTTTTCCATGAATAGTATGAATCAGAGAACGATTTTGTGTGTAGCATGCAGTGGCAATTGCTTCAGCCCAGAGAAACATTGGAACCTTTGAGTAGATCAGCATTGTTCTAGCAGCTTCAACAAGAGTACGATTTCGTCTTTCAACTACACCGTTCTGTTGAGGGGTTCGTGGAACACTTCTTTGATGGCTGATTCCAACGCTTTCATAGAATTCACTAATTTGTTTGTTGACAAACTCAGTTCCATTGTCTGTTCTGATAATTCTGACAGTTTTGTTTAGTCTAACCTGCAGCTGTTTGATGAGTTTGATGATGATATCAGGAGTTTCATCCTTTGTCCTTAAGAACTTGACCCAGGTGAATCTAGAATAATCATCAACCACAACTAACACATATTTCTTCCCAAAGATATTCTGCACCCTCATTGGTCCACATAAATCCATATGAATCATATGAAGAACTTCTGTGACAGAGTTAGTAGGTTTGGGTTTATGGGCATACTTCTTACTTTTTCCCAATTGACATGCTGAACAAAGATGATCCTTTTCATACTTTAGTCTAGGTAAACCTACAACTAAGTCCTTTCTGGAAAGATCGTTGATGGTGCCGAAGTTCAAGTGATTGAGACGACGATGCCATAACCATGACTTTGTTTTTAAAGCCTTTGATAACAAGCAGATTGGTGAAGCTCTCATCATGTCATCGATAGAGATGGTGTAAAGGTTTGAGCCACGAGTTCCTTTCAACAGTTCCTTACCATTAAGATCTCTAACGAAGCAGGTATGTTTTCTGAAGGCTACTTCTAGATCAGAATCACAGAATTGACCAACAGAGAACAGATTATGACCTAAACCTTCCACATAATACACTCTGGAGATGACACTATCACCAACAACATAATCTCCATAACCCATAATAGCACCGAAATGATCATTACCAAATCTAACAGTCCCGATGAATTTGCTCACGAAGTTCATGAGCCGTGACCGGTCTCCAGTCATATGCTTGGAACAGCCTGAGTCCAGGTACCACAGAACGATTTGAACGATCTGCAGTTGAACACAGACAAGAATGGATAACTGGATAATTGGGATCCCCATGCAAGAATGGGTTCCATTTGGTTAGTAGCAACAGTTGGACCACCCACATCAGAAATAGAAGCATTCATATCAGACAGTGAGGTAATGGAATCATTGTGAATAGATGCAATACTAGTGTCTGTATTAGCCCTATTTACAGTGTGACCACTTCTTAAGGGAATAGTTCTACCAGTAGGCATCCATTTTCTAGTGGGCATTATCTGATTAGTATTATGACCAACAGGTATCCAATAAAAGCCTATTCTGCTGAATGTTCTTCCTGTGGGTTTCCATTGTTTTCTAACTCTCTTTCGCTTTTGCCTTTTAGCCTTTTTAGCATGAATTTTAGCATTAACAAAATTAACTGGACAATTAACATCATTAGGCAGAACATTAACATCACATTCATGATTAGAAACAGAATTCAAGCAATCATCAGTACAAGGTTTGCAAATAGTATCAGAATTCGAATTAATTACAGTACGCCTATGGCTAATACTAGAATCAACACGATTCGTTTTATTCGATTCAAACTTAAGGTTCCTAGATTGTTCTTCTACACTCTTCCAGTGCACATTCTTAGCTTGAGAGGTCCTATCATTCCTTGTATTGTCTTGAGACTTTGACCTGCTCCCTTTAATGTCACTGATTACTCCTGTAGAGGGAATGGGAACATTAGTTTGTTTTACTACTCTTTGCACCACCTGTTTAGATGTGCTGGGATCTGAACTACATGCAGGTGCACTAAGGTTCACTTTCTTAACACTAGAGGTACTGAGATTAGTACTCCTAGAAGGCACATTTGAGTTCACTTTCCTAGCATTGACAGATCTAGAATCTGAACTATTCAATGGTACACTACTCCTCACATTCAAACCATTGGGAATCGAGTGCATATCATGTTTGGCCTTAGGCATTGAGCATGGAATCAAAGGATTAACTCTCTCACCTAATGTCTTTGGGCATATTGTGATCAAACATTCTAAGATTTCTTGAGATCGTTTGGCATATAAGCATGCATGTCCAATTGCATTATCATGAGGTTTCTCTAGCTTATCCTCTTCAACAATCTCACGCAGGCATTCTAAGCAATCCTTAAGGGATGAGAAATATGTTTGAATGGCAAGTTTGTTGTTCCTTAGGTGAGGGGGGACATATGTCACAGATAAAGCATATTTATTACCAGAGTGAACCTTTGATACAACATTTTCCTCATTGATCATTGGCATTTTCCCTTTTACCTGACTCTTCAGATTCTCAATTTCCTTTTGCAATGAAGTTATTTGTTCGTTTTTTTTGTTACGAGTGACTTTAATTGATTCAAACAACTCATTGAAATGACGTTTAACCTTTTCATTTTCTTCTAGAAAACTTTCGTTTTCCTTTTGTAAAGCATTTACTAGATTTTGAAGATGAAACGTTTGAGAATTCTGAGAATCTAAAGGAGGAGGCATTTGGGAGCCTGTCATATTGTTCGTTAGACCCTTTAATTGAGAGATTTGGGCTTTCAACTTTCTGATCGTGTTACACTGAGCATGAATCTGTTCATCTCGTTTGTTAATTTGAAAAACTGCATCAAACTCTAGAGCATCTGAAGATGTCTTGATATTTGAAGTTTTGACATTTTCTTTGAGATGTTGATATTTTAGTTGTAGATTAAAATACTCAACTTCTAGTTTAGAAAAATGTTTAACCAAATTGTCATGATCATCCAGTTCAATTTTCTCATTTAGTTTAGAATTAGTTTTTTCAAGCTCAATAACACGATCATGGGAGACTTTCAGGGCCACAGATAGTTCATGAAATTTGGAAGCATTAATAGAGCAATTTGAAGCAGTGAAAAAGACATCTTGAGCAACACATTCAGTAATAAGATTCTCATTTAATGTATGCAAGTTCTTTCTCTCAATCTCATTATATTCTAGTGCACGCTCATAGTCATTAATTTCAACTATTATTGCATCAAATTCCTTTTCCATTCCCTTAATATCCGTTTCTATCCCCTTTTTAAGACTCTCAAAGTGATCCTTTAGAAGTTTAAAGAAAGGCATGACCTCAGTTAAATAACATTCTTTCATTTGTTCAAAACCCCTTTCTCCTTCAGTTATACCAGTGGGTGTGATCCTTTTCTTGCAAGTTTTCTCAAAATCAACAAATAGTTGAAATATAACGTATTGGCTAATTAATGTCTTGCTTTTAGTGGCAATTGTTCTAGGTACAAGATGCATTGGTGTATTAGGAGGATACACAGTCGCTCTAGGCATTTTCCGAAGGGGAGGGTTTGTTTCTACAATATTTTCAGCTTTCTACTTATCTAAATCCATTTTCCAGAAGACTTGTTCGGGAGTCAACAATGTCTGAGTCTTAAACTTGTTCAAGGAAATCCAGTTTTCCTTCTTGTAGTCATGGGGAGTGATAATTACTTTCTTCTCTTTGCATTTAGGATCATTTAGTTTCTTATTCATCTTCTCCCTAGTGACTTCATCTAATTTCTTGTCATCCTCAGTGCACTCAATGCAACTAGGTTTTTGTCTAGGTTTAAGAATCTCATTGCCATCATAGATAACACTTTGAGCTGCTTTTGCTATCTTTCCATACTCGGGGTTGGGTTTATCTATAATGGGAATGCTATGCTTATCGCTTAGAACTCTATGCTTAGTGATCATGTGAGCAGTCTGAATGGTGTTTCCTTGCATGTACAACTTGTTTTCAAGTTTGTTTTTCAAAGTTTTCAGATTATAAAAATCTCTTAAGAGCTTAGATTCCTTTGCATTAAATTCTTGCTTAAGCATTTTCACATTTTCTTGAAGTTCTTGTTTTTGCTTAGCTGTTTTAGAAAGTTTTTCTTGCAAAGAATTTAATTCTTGTTTCAATACTTCTTCTCTAAAATTACTTTTTCTAATTACCGTACGCACTTGGTCATCCATTTCCTGCTCACGAGTGGTCAACTCAAATTTAGCGCGTTGTTCATAAATAGCAACACGTTCTTTATAGGCATTTAGTTCAGAAATTATGGAATCATCAGGAGCACATGCAGTGTATTCATCAAAGACATAGTCATTGTTGACTGCAGAAGATGCATCACTTGGTACAACTTCACTTTCACTTTGTTTCACGTATTGATCATATGGGACAATATTGTTATTACCCATATTTTCAACGTTTGATTCAATAGTTTCAGTTAATTGTACTTTGTCATGCATCTGTTGCACATCAGCATCATCGTATAGTTTTAATACCTCTGAGATGAGTTTGTCCTTGGATGGGCCAGTTTGTGGTGAAGAAGAAATCTTGGGAGAAACCATTGGAGAGATGCTAGCCATAAAGATTGTGTGTGCAGTAGGTCCATCATCTACATCCGAGTCGTATGCATCACAGTCAGCGACTTGAAAGGCGTTCTGATGATTGTGACCTATCTCCTGAATAGGCTGCTCATCCACATCTGCATCATAGGTCTTGGCATTGCCCTCAGCAAGAAACAGCAATTCCTCTTCATCCAACGCAGCACCATTGTCCTGAGCTTGTGCCAGCAACATCTTATCTCTGAAGTAATCAGCATTCTGTGGACGCTTTGGAGATGTGCAGTTCCTTGCAATGTGTCCTTCACCACCACAGTTATAGCATTTGATTGGCTTAGGTTGACCTTGGTTACCATTTCTTCCTCGATTCTGGTTTCCAACATAACCTCTCCCAGCTCCACCTCTTCCCTGATCATACTGTCTTTCCTGAACTGGTTGCACCACGATCCTTCCATCTTTAACAGTGGCTTGATTATGTGGGTTAGATGCAGTTCTGAGGTTGTTGTTGGTTTGTGGGAGAGAATTCATGTTTTGACTAATGAGGAGAGCTAGTTGATTGATGATGTTACCCACGTGTGCATCAGCATCAGCTTGTTTGAACATGGGATCAGGAATGAGTTTGTGATTACCATTCCCCAAGGGTATGACTTGTGATGCTTTGGTTGTGATTCCGATGTTTGAGTAGAAGGCTGTTGAGTCATTAGACGAGCTTGTCTCTCCCTGGTTGGTTTTGAACTGATTGAGAATCAATTTTTCAAACATGGCATGTCTCTCATTCTGAAGGAGGAAGGCATAGAGTTGCTCATAGTTTGTATTCTTCAATCCTTTAGTGAGCTTCACAGCTGTGACAAACTTGTGCCATTCGGGATTCATGTTGTTCACAAACTTTGAGTTGAGCTGAATGTTAGGCATAGTCATTCTGATGTTCCTCATGTCATTCACTAACTTATGAAATCTCACATAGTACTCATAGACACTCTCATCTGGTTTCATCTTGAAGTGCTCAAATTCGTCATAGAGTTGGGATTCTCTGTCTTCCACAGTTAGTTTTGAACCTGAGAGAAGCATCTTAACATTATCCCAAACTGCCTTTGCTTCAGTGTTATGATTGATCAGCTTGTAGATGTCTTTAGGAAGACCTTGAAGAACAATGTTTGAAGCCCTGATATCTGCATCAAATCTCTTTTTCTCCTTATCATCAAGCTCATCATACATCTTAGGTCTGTCCATTCCGTAAATAGGAGTACCATCTTCATTAGTATCAAGTATGTCTCTAGTCGTTTCAACTCGATATGGTCCTTCATCAATGGATTTGAGAATATTGACACCATTTTCCTTTCCAAGGCAATACAATCTGATTCGTTGAGCCCAAGAATCGTAGTCAGTTCTGTCAAGCATGGGTGGACGAGTATCTGAACCAGCTGCTTGTACATCCTCGGCAACAGTGGAGATGACAGTAGGGACGTTGGTAGACATGTTAACAGATTATACGGGATTTTATAACTCAATGATTAAACCGGGAAATAGATTCTTTCACGGGATTTTACTAAATCAAGAGAAAACCGTAAACAATCACTCAAGTCGCTAGATGATAAAGCTCTAAGTCGCTAGGAACAAATGCACTAAGTCGCTACCAATTAATTCGCTAGACAGCCAAGTCGCTAGAATCCCAAGTCGCTAACAGAAAAGCAAGTCGCTAAGTAGTAACTCGCTACGGACCAAGTCGCTAACCAAATTTTGGCAGCAATTCGCTACACAAGTCGCTAGAAACACAAGTCGCTAAAGAGCAACTCGCTACTGACCAAGTCGCTACCACAAGTCGCTACCCGTAGTGGAGATTCCACTACTTGTACTTTAACTCGCTAGATCTAACTCGCTAGCTTTAACACTGTAAGTCGCTACTAAGAAACTATTCCGAGAGCTAAGTCGCTAGCTTGAAAAACCAAATAAACTTCACTTTTCAATCCAAAAACAACCCAACCAAGATGATTCAAGCTTACCAAATGAAAACCTAAACACTTTTGATGATTCTAAACATAAAAGTACCAACAAAATTCAAACTTTAACACAAGAGATCAACCAAATGATGCAAAAACCACTAAACTTTTTCAAACTCAAAAACCACCTAAAAACCACTATAAATCCAAAGATGTGCAAGATATGATCTAACCATGGCTCTTGATACCAATTGTAAGATATTACTTTTCACATACACATCAAACCATAACACAAAGTAGCATATAGATGGAATTATAGAGAGAGAAAGTTTGAGGTTTAGGGAACTTAGTGAGAGAAAGTGAAAGATATTATTATGAGCTCCAACTCTCTACCTTGGAAGGTAGAGAGTATTTATAGTCTTACATAAAACGCCACACTTCGGGCTGTGGATCAGGCATACAGTGGGTAAAGACCCGTCCGTCCTCCACGGTGTTACTAAACTAAATTACTACTTAACTTAAAAGAACTACGACTACGAGCTTTCTAACGATTACATATACTTGAGGTGACCGACTCTTTAATATCGGGAATTTCTAATTCCTAACAATATAATCTTGAGACCAAGTTTATTTAGATAGGACTATCCAATTCAAACACTTTGGCTTCATATCTTCATTTAGGAAAACATGATGTTTTGAAAAACATTATGCCTAAGAAATCATGCGTTAAGTATTCATCTTATTAAAAGGATATTGTATATCCTATGCATCATTCTCTCCTTGCGACATATATGGTTATGTTACAAGAGATTTCATTACACCTCATTGGCTAAATGATCTTGAAACGAACATCCAAAAGTTCTATGAACTAGCATATCCAATTCATCTTGTCATACTTATTTTCATAAGCATGATAACTTTATCCCATTCGATAATCTCATTTGTTGAAAGATACTATTTGTATTCATTTCCTTTCAAGCGTACATCATAACCTAACCTTGCTCAAACCTTGTGCACATCCAAGGTTGAAACTACACATCTCTAGAACATACACATGATCTATTGAAGTTAGTAACCTTATTTATATTCTTGTCAAATAAAGTTCCAAAGAGCTTTCTTGAGAACATTCTTAATTTAACATATTTCATTCCCTAGTCTTAGATAATCAAATCACTTTTAAAGTATCCACTTCAACATAAAAGATGTCATCCATTAGATCATACAATTAGCTTTGTAATTTGAACAAACCTTAGATTCTAAACACAAGATTAAAACATATCGTTTATCAACACACCATTGTTAAAATTCATGTGTATAACATGACATCTTCATCACCTTAGTTATATTGCATATTAGTTGTGTCACATTAAGCCAAGTATTGGTAAACTATCATCTTTTATACACTTAAATAGGCAAAAGTAGGAGTTCCCATCTTTCTAACATGAGAATGATTACTGGAGAATCTATTACACTAGAAACTCAATTTGACCTAACGGTTGAATTGCTTCCTGGAGAGAAGTTGGGTATGTGGAATCACCCGTAAAAATGGTCGTGTTTAGCCTTAATTAAGCACCGCTAGTAATAGTCTCATATTCATTCTCCAACTTGAAAAATCTGTTTTCCTATACTAGCCTAAAGTAAGTGTTAAAACATTGATACTTTGCCTCGCCTTAGGAATACTAATCAAACAAGTAGTATATATGACTTTTCTTTTAAAACCACTTGCATTGCACTTACATGTGTTGATTACATGTTCTTGTTTGATACGATAAGTTGATTTGACATTATCTTAGTGTTTGATAACTAGTCAAATGTGTAAACCTTAGTAAAACCACTTGCATTGCACTTACATGTTTTGATTACATGTTCTTGTTTAATACGATAAGTTGATTTGACATTATCTTAGTGTTTGATAACTTGTCAAATGTGTAAACCTTAGTACGGTTTTATCTTCATAATGCTTGTATTCTTGTTTCATGCTACTAAACGTTTAAACCTAAACTTTATTTGCATGATACTTACTTTTGAATTATTTTTAGCATGATTCACATGTTAATTATGAACTCATAATATGCCATTTTGATACGTGATAATTTTGATATGATATATTTGTGTTTGAAAGCTATTAGTTGGCATTCATTGCATCTATGTGTAGTACGATCCAAATGATACATGCTCCAAATTGTTATGTCTTAAACATGGCTTGCATGAATCTTTCATTTTGCTACGTGTGCACATATAATCTGTCAAAGTGCTTTTGGTATGACAAACTTTTAGAAGCTTTTTATCTTACAAATTAATCACATAGATTATTGTATATCCAAGTATGCTTAAGTGGCTAAGTCTAACGACAAAACAATCTCATAATGAAATGTCTTGAATAAAATCATATTCTTGCATAATATGATTGTTTTGATGCTATCTTGTGCGGTGATTTCTTGTCTACTAAGTGCAATGTGTTGTTTTTGCTTATATAATATGTTATCACTTGATTTCTATCATGTTAACATCTTTTGTCACTAACAAATTTGTTTTGTAGGTTGATAACAAATTATTTGTTATCTCACTTGGTTCTAACTTTTATATGCTCATTTTGTATAATCCCGTTTATTGCTACGTAGATTAGTACTATGCTTTATGGGACCCCTACACTTGCATATAGTTTAAAAGCATATAGAATTAAGTTCCAGAGGGTTGGCTTTGCATTTTTGTCTTTCAACCAACCTCTTTCCAAATCTCATTTTTGCTTCCGTTTTCCAAAAATCACCTCCATCATTATTTTGTTATAACAATACTCTAATCCTCTTCACTTCCTATTAGGAAACCACATGCCTCATCATACGATCATCTCGTATTAATCGAGAAGAGGTACGTGACTTTAAGGATGAAGTTCATTGTATGCTAACCATCATCCAGAAAAATATCACTAAGCTCATCTCTTTCGTTAACCCGAATAACCTCCTAAACACTTTGTTGTCATTCCTTATTTGATACATTACACATTATGTTGGATGTCCACCAATTAAGGGGGAGAGAAATCCATTCACATAATTGTCTTTTGTCAAATATTATGTCTCTTAGACTCTAAAATACCAACACATAGGCAAACACCACTTAGCTAAAATCGGTTCAGGAAACCACAACTAGTTCAACCTTTTTAACCTTATATCACAAGTTTGCACCAATACCTCATCAAGTGAAAAACACATCATATGTTTTACAAACTTCTTCATCTCCACAATCAACGAATCTAGGATTTTCCTTAAAACTAGCACCTTACAACTTTACTATCTAGAACACCATCATAGGATCTTATTCTTTTCTCGCTTGACATATATCATGCATGTCATTGTTAGTGCAAACGATATATTAATCAAAACAGCCATTTCCAACACGTTGATCCATCCAACTCTCACTTATATGATGTCATTCTCATCCTCATATAGGTACTCATTATTATTATTATTAGTATTTTCCATATTGTCTTCACTTCTTTTCAAAGTGATAATCATCCATGTCGGTCAAAACCATGCTAATACTACCTTTCCCATTGTCACCTAGAATAGGTCATTTTTATAATTCGTGTCAATCAATGAACGAATTTATCTTCATGTTATCACTTTTATATATTCTTAGATAGAACGCATTATTGATTACTCTTGGGTTGAAGCATATGAGAACTTGCTCAAAACAATATGTTGTTAGCATCAATAAATCATTCAAATCATAACCCTTATGCATCATTGAAATGCAATGTCCATTCAAATTTTTTCTTAGCTTTGGTCACTTGACATTACGAAAGGATTGCAAGAGTTTATATTTTTATATTTGCTATACATACGAGTTTCTAACTCCTTAATAGCTTCTTACCTAATTACCACCACCTTCCATCACCACTTACACTAATCATCACCACCATGGATTAGCGAAAACTTACTTTTGTAAATCTTAAGTCATCTACCATCACCACATGAATCCTACTAGTAAACCGACACCAACACTAGCACCACTAGTGGCACACCCGGTAGGAGACTTCATACCTTCTTTCTAGGAACTATTTTGTAGGATTTTATCATATTATATTCTCACTTTTCTTATGATTGTAATTAGAAGACTACACTTCATGAGATCTTTGATTATATCATTTATCACATATATACATCTTATTTTTCTTTGTGAAAAAGATGAAATATATTGCACTAATGTTTTTCATTGTAGGTTCATCATCATATACACTTGATTGTATATAACTTAGTCATCTAAGGATGAAGTTTGCATCAATTATTTTTCTTATTTTAGGTGCTTCTTGACACCTTAGAACAAGGAGGAATGTCCTTTAAGCACTCATATTGCATCGTCTATACACTTGGTTGTATATGACATATTTGTCTAAAGACAAAGCTTCTATTATACTAATATTTATTTTGAAGGTTCATCTTGACGCCCTAGAGCAGGGGGAGCTTCCGTCAAGAATTTACTGAATGCATCTTATATACACTTTGTTGTATATCACTTACTCGTCTAATGACGAATATAGTTTTGCACTAATATTTGTTTTGTAGGTTTTTAATTATACCCTGACACCTCAAACAAGGGGAGCAACCGTCAAGGGGGAGCATGCACGCATTTAGCATCATTCTCACTTTTCAACACACATTTGTGCTTCGATAAAAAGTGGAGAAAATAGGCTAACATTGCTATGCATTTTTCTTTTTCATAAATTTCTCATAATTTTTGTTGCATAAAACTAACCTTGATGTAGGTTAAGCCTCTTTATTTGATCCACGGATCCGCTACCAAACAAGGGACGGATTGTAATGGACGATTTAACTTCACTAGGGATGACGCAAGCTTGCCTTTTTGGGGAGAAATTAAGTTAAACTCCAAGGACACGCCCTTTTTGTTTCGACAAAAGGGGGAGAATAGTGTAAACGAAGAAGGTAATGTAAAGGTAGTAAGGATACAAGTAACTTTTTTACATTTTACTTTCTATTACGTTTACATATATTTGTCATCATCAAAAAGGGGGAGATTGTTAGTTCAAATATTATGATATTTAATCTATACAGTCTCGTTTGTTTTTATTGATGACAAACATGTAACTTGTAATACATAACGTAAAATGTACAAGTTACTTGTAATCACACGTTGTCTCAACATACATTCAACACCTCTCGATGTCTCAAGTCCTCGTATGTTACAACACAGGTTCGTACATGTTTGTTATGTGGCATTATGATCAAACCCATTAACAAATCATTTAGAATGTTTAAAATACGTTTAGAGTCACTAAGTATTTTAATAGGTTAACCATTCTATATCGAACCTCATTTTACATTTTGCATTCACAAGTATTTCATACAAATACTAAAGTTTACTTACACTTGACAAAATATATTTTATTTTGACAAGCACTCTTTTACAAAAGGTAACTAGACATTTTATTAACTAGTTACATAATACATTTTATAAGTTTACCTTGATAAACTTTTTAATCTAAAAATGGAAATACATGTTACATCATGTCATGCATCATCTTTGAAATCCTTGGAAGATCACTTGAATATTTTGGTTAGATTGACACACAATATATCAAATGTGATCTTAGTAAGATTTGGTAATATCTTGCAAAGATTTGAAGAAATATTTTTTTAGATTTTATGTCAGGCACCCACAGTACCAAATTGTATAAAGGACGGAACCCTTTTAAGGGGTCCGTGATCCGTGGACGCTCCTGTCCACTTTTGGCTATAAATAGAAGCCAATTGTTTTCCCATTTCTTCACCACTTCAATGCACATCTTCTCCACTTTCTTGCATACATTTAGATCAATCATTAACAATGTAGTAACACACATTAAACACCCTAATGATCATGATCATAATGCTTCTAACATTCATCTTTGTTGTAAGCATGCTCTTTGATTAACCAAGGAAAGCGTGGAGATCTAGCCATCCCCATTCACCACAAGTTGAAGATCTATCACAACAAGTTTAGGGAACTTGTGATCTTCATCATGAAGGCTTCCTATCAATGTAAGTTCATTTAGAAGTAGTTATCCATATCCATTAGACATTTGTGTCATGGATCATTAGTGTAAACAACATTGCATCATAACAACACTTTTACCAAATTAGATTAGAGGGTTTATATGTTTGTGCCATAAAACACAAGGTTTGTTATGTTGAGCCATAAAACATATTGGGAGTGGTTGTACCCTTGTAAAAGAACTCGACATCTAGCTTAGTGTCGGAAATATTGTATAGGCGACGTTAGGTTGGTTCTACCTCGAACTAGAACCCGGTATTTAGCTTTGTACCGGAAAAAGTGTAAGCGACGATTGTAAGGTTTTCTCCGCCGAGAAGGGAGCTTGTTGATTTAGTGAAGTAACTCTCGAGTTGGGTACTCGGGGAGTGGAGTAGGGCGGAAAGGAGATCCGTGACCGAACCACTATAAATCCTCGTGTTCGGTTTGCACTTTCCTTTCTTTATCTCTTTACATTTATACTTGCACTATACTATTGTTTGTGATGTGGTTTGGTGTTCATGATTGTGTGACAACTGAGTTTACTATGTTCTATATTAGTCACAAACAATAATTGGTACTTTCATATTATAACAAGCTTCATAAGCGATTTGATACTAAAGATCTAAAGTTTTTAAACGGTAACATATTCACCCCCCCCCCCCCCTCTACGTTTCCACACAAATAATAGTAATCTAGATAAACTAGATTAATAATATTGCATTTCAATTCTAAGGATGATACAAAGGATCGGGTATATAACCCCAATATAGATTAACAACACAAAGTAAATGTCTCCGTATGTGAACTTCATCATAGGGAACACAAGTGCGATGAGTGTTAGGGCGATGAGCACGAGCGCGATGTAAACCATAATGATGACGAATCTTCTTGGTTTCGGTTGAGATGGAATGAGGAGGAAGATGAAGTTTTGAATGAGAGGAAATATTTGAAATTGGAAGATTTGAAAAAGTGAGGGTTTGATGAGATGGTCGACGGTGGGAGTATTTATGAGGAAGGAGGAATTTTGAGATTTGTGTTTTTGTTTTATTAGAAGATATGATTTTTGGATTAAGTGAGATAAAACACAATTTTTTATAAACCATGATTTCTAGACGGAGGAGTGACACATATGGGAGAAACAACTTCCTAATGAAGCTACATGTAAAACATGTGTAAACATAAAATCTACTCAAATAAATGCCTAACAAATAACACTTATTTATTAAACTAATATCATTTAGATATAAGTGGAAAGTCATACCTCGAATGCACTTAGGAATGTCTTTACAAATGACACAACAAATGTCACTTAGACAATTCCCGCTTCTTTTCGTTTAAGATATCTTCTTAAGGAAGGTATTCTTGTTACCAAGCGACTCCTAAAGCTTGGTGGGTATGAGCTTTGACTAATCAACATGACAAAGAAGATTAGTGCAATTAAATGAAAATGTAAATAAAAAAAATGTTGTTATCAACTCAACATCCAAACATACAGTTTTGAAAGACATGGTGTTTGCCTTTATGAAAAACCTTCTTTGTAGTTTTTAATTAACTATGGATCGTATCAAGTTTTTAAAGTACAATATACTTCAAGAAACTTGGTAATGAAGCTCTGATGCCAATTGTGGAAAACTAGAAGGGGGTTGAATAGTTTTACCAATTAAAACTTCATTTTAAACTATTTAGATCGACTTATGTCAATCTATTTGGATGTGTATGTTGGATGTTGATAAACAAGCATATAAAGGTAAGTAATGAAAAGATAAGATTAAGAAGCACAAAACCACAACACGAGTATTTATAGTGGTTCGGCTACAAGGACACCTTCCTTGCCCTACTCCACTCCCCGAGTCACCTACTCGAGAGTTCGTAAACACTACACCAATCTCCTTATGGCGGAGAAGCCTTCACAACGTCGCTTAACCTTTTTCCGGTACAAAGCTAAATACTGAGTTCTTTCTCACCAAGGCGAACCACACCTAACACAACGTCTCCTACCCTTTATACGGTGCTAGGCTAACCACCGAGTTCTTTCACACCAAGGAGAACTAATCCTATCACAACGTCGCCTACCCTTTATAAGGTACTAGGCTAAGTACCTAGTTCTTTCACTCCAAGGTGAACTACACCTTCACAACGTCGCCTACCCTTTATTAGGTACGAGGCTAAGCACCTAGTTCCATTGCAATGGAGGAACTACTACCACACTACACCAACGACTAATCCCTTAGGAGATCTACTCCTTTACAACATCATCAAGGATATCAATATCCTTGGATGTAATACTAGTCTATCTTGTACATCGAAACACACCATATCGAATGTACATCTAAGGCACCTTTCACTAATGCCTTTGACTAGATCTACAAGACACCTTTCAAATGTCTTGTGTCTTCACTTCTAAGCACCTTTCACTAATGCTTCTTTGTCTTGACTTCTAAGCACCTTTCACTAATGCTTCTTGTCTTGACTTCTAAGTGCCTACCACAAGTGCTTATCCTATAGACAATAGATACCCTTCACTAATATCTTTCACTAATGTCTTCAACACTACACTTCTTAGAAGAAAGAAAGAGATCATCAACAAGAGGACTTCAATAGCCTTGATGATGAGGAAGCATGGCAACTCATGGACTTGAGCTTGCTCGACTTCAAATATGGTGATCTTGCCTTTAAGAGGAACCTAGAAGATCACACAAAAACAAAACTACAAACATAGATCTCTTGGATCTAAGGTTAGTGAGATTTAACTCAGGGGAGAAAGTGTGTTAGAAAGGGATTGAAAGGCGTGAGAAACAATAAAGAAATGGCTCACTATTTATAGAGGAAAAATCCTACTGTTCCCCGGATCCCACGGATCCCTACCACAAGGGATCCGGCTAGCACAAGGCTTGGGATCCGTGGTACGCTCCTCTTTGCCCATGGGTAATTTTGGTTATGTGTCATGGGTCATGGGTTATGGGTTGATCCATTGTTTTCTTTCTAGATACAATGTATCTTAAGGATACAATGAACTTGGTTAAGTGGTATAAATAAAACCATTGGTTATGGGTCAAAATCATTTGCTAGTTTTTACCTATTTAGTATATACTTGTTTTTACCCATTTTAGTATATACTTGTTTTTACCCATTTTAGTGTATACTTAGTTAAGTATATGTTATCCCAATATGTAAACAATAGTTTTTATACATATGTATATCTAAAGCATAAAATCACTTGTACTTATTTTAGTGTTTTATGTGAAAGCGTAAGTGTGTTAAAAAACTATTAGTTCAAACCATTTACGTATTTTATTTGTTTCATTAAAATGATCTTACTTTTGTTATCGACAAAACATTAGAAGATCGTAAAATATAAATAAACGTTTTTACGGCTTATTTGTATTAACAGGAAGAATTCCATTATGAACCTTGGACATATCTTCTCGTTGATTTCAAGAAGACATTCTAGTCCTATAGCTCGGAAGGAGGTATTGATACCATCTTCGAATTGTAGAGAGGTGTCTACAATACGTCATTCATGGAAGTAACGGTTTCTGAGATTATTGAACTCACGGATATGATTGTCAGGTGTGTTAGGTTCAAGAGAGATGTTAGGAGTGTAGACGCTAGAGAGTGAAGAGTCAAACTCATATACATGCGACGTAGTGACACCTATAGGAAGAGATGAGTTAATAGAACGTGATGTTTGTGATCAACCTATGATTATCTAACGTTTTTATTAGATTTTTATTAACAATGGTTTTTAACAATAATGACACTTAACTCAAGGTTTTGACTTTCTAGTGGATTATTATTTTTAGAAAGATAGTGGTTTTTAATCTTGCATGAAAACTGTTTTCCAGTAGGACGGATCCCACGGTTCCTTTACAAATAGGATCCGGCTAGTATATCTTCCGGGATCCGTGGATCTGTAGTAACAGACACAGATTTGATAAAAACATAGGTTTTACATTTTTACACCACTAAATATGTCTTATCCTACATTTTCTTTTAGCATGCATACATGACCTCTAATGTATCACGAAAGAATATAAAACATATAAATCAAAAGAAATGATAAACAAATAATAGTAATCTAGATAAGCTAGATTAATAATATTGCATTTCAATACTAAGGATGATACAAAGGATTGGGTATATAACCCCAATATAGATTAACAACACAAAGTAAATGTCTCCGTATGTGAACTTCATCATCGGGAACACAAGTGCAATGAGTGTTAGGGCGATGAGCACGAGCGCGATGTAAACCATGTTGATGACGAATCTTCTTGGTTTCGGTTGAGATGGAATGAGGAGGAAGATGAAGTTTTGAATGAGAGGAAATATTTGAAATTGGAAGATTTGAAAAAGTGAGGGTTTGATGAGATGGTCGACGGTGGGAGTATTTATGGGGAAGGAGGAATTTTGAGATTTGTGTTTTTGTTTTATTAGAAGATATGTTTTTTGTATTAAGTGAGATAAAACACAATTTTTTATAAACCATGATTTCTAGACGGAGGAGTGACACATATGGGAGAAACAGCTTCCTAATGAAGCTACATGTAAAACATGTGTAAACACGAAATCTACTCAAATAAATGCCTAACAAATAACACTTATTTATTAAACTAATATCATTTAGATATAAGTGGAAAGTCATACCTCGAATGCACTTAGGAATGTCTTTACAAATGACACAACAAATGTCACTTAGACGATTCTCGCTCCTTTGCGTTTAAGATACCTTCTTAAGGAAGGTATTCTTGTTATCAAGCGACTCCTAAAGCTTGGTGGGTATGAGCTTTGACTAATCAACATGACAAAGAAGATTAGTGCAATTAAATAAAAAGGTAAATAAAAAAATGTTGTTATCAACTCAACATCCAAACATATAGTTTTGAAAGACATGGTGTTTGCTTTTATGAAAAACCTTCTTTGTAGTTTTCAATTAACTATGGATCGTATCAAGTTTTTAAAGTACAATACACTTCAAGAAACTTGGTAACGAAACTCTGATGCCAATTGTGGAAAACTAGAAGGGGGTTGAATAGTTTTACCAATTAAAACTTCCTTTTAAACTATTTAGATCGACTTTTGTCAATCTATTTGGATGTGTATGTTGGATGTTGATAAACAAGCATATAAAGGTAAGTAATGAAAAGATAAGAGTAAGAAGCACAAAACCACAACACGAGTATTTATAGTGGTTCGGCTACAAGGACACCTTCCTTGCCCTACTCCACTCCCCGAGTCACCTACTCGAGAGTTCGTAAACACTACACCAATCTCCTTATGGCGGAGAAGCCTTCACAACGTCGCTTAACCTTTTTCCGGTACAAAGCTAAATACTGAGTTCTTTCTCACCAAGGCGAACCACACCTAACACAACGTCTCCTACCCTTTATACGGTGCTAGGCTAACCACCGAGTTCTTTCACACCAAGGAGAACTAATCCTATCACAACGTCGCCTACCCTTTATAAGGTACTAGGCTAAGTACCTAGTTCTTTCACTCCAAGGTGAACTACACCTTCACAACGTCGCCTACCCTTTATTAGGTACTAAGCTAAGCATTTAGTTCCATTGCAATGGAGGAACTACTACCACACTACACCAATGACTAATCCCTAAGGAGATCTACTCCTTTACAACATCATCAAGGATATCAATATCCTTGGATCTAATACTAGTCTATCTTGTACATCGAAACACACCATATCGAATGTCCATCTAAGGCACCTTTCACTAATGCCTTTGACTAGATCTACAAGACACCTTTCACTAATGTCTTGTGTCTTCACTTCTAAGCACCTTTCACTAATGCTTCTTTGTCTTGACTTCTAAGCACCTTTCACTAATGCTTCTTGTCTTGACTTCTAAGCACCTACCACAAGTGCTTATCCTATAGATGATAGATACCCTTCACTAATATCTTCGTCTTGACACTTGAGACATCTTTCACTAATGTCTTCAACACTACACTTCTTAGAAGAAAGAAATAGATCATCAACAAGAGGACTTCAATAGCCTTGATGATGAGGAAGCATGGCAACTCATGGGCTTGAGCTTGCTCGACTTCAAAGGTGGTGATCTTTCCTTTAAGAGGAACCTAAAAGATCACACAAAAACAAAACTACAAACATAGATCTCTTGGATCTAAGGTTAGTGAGATTTAAATCAGGGGAGAAAGTGTGTTAGAAAGGGATTGAAAGGGGTGAGAAACAATGAAGAAATGGCTCACTATTTATAGAGGAAAAATCCTACTGTTCCCTGGATCCCACGGATCCCGACTACAAGGGATCCGGCTAGCACAAGGCTAGGGATCCGTGGTACGCTCCTCTTTGCCCATGGGTATTTTTAGTTATGGGTCATGGGTTATGGGTTGATCCATGGTTTTCTTTCTAGATACAATGTATCTTAAGGATACAATGAACTTGGTTAAGTGGTATAAATAAAACCATGGGTTATGGGTCAAAACCATTTGCTAGTTTTTACCTATTTAGTATATACTTGTTTTTACCCATTTTAGTATATACTTGTTTTTACCCATTTTAGTGTATACTTAGTTAAGTATATGTTATCCTAATATGTAAACAATAGTTGTTATACATATGTATATCTAAAGCATAAAATCACTTGTACTTGTTTTAGTGTTTTATGTGAAAGCGTAAGTGTGTTAGAAAACTATTAGTTCAAACCATTTACGTATTTTATTTGTTTCATTAAAATGATCTTACTTTTGTTATCGACAAAACATTAGAAGATCGTAAAATATAAATAAACGTTTTTACGGCTTATTTGTATTAACATGCTTTACAAGTGTTACTGGGTTGTAATTATCTTCAGGAATACAAATACACTGATTTACCTGGTATCCTAAGTCAATCAAACTTTAAAAAAGACCCATCCCAAGTCACTGAAATAGAATTGACGGCCCATATGGTTGCTGTAAACAACCAAAGGGACTCAGTGTCTCCAAACCCTGATCCTAAAAAGAGAAAGGGGAAGCCTCAGACTGGGACTAAGACCAAACCCAAGTCTCAGGGCCCTGAGGCTTTTGGAGCACAACCTAAAAGGCAAAGAAAGCCCCAGACTGATCTTCCACCCACTGGAGACCAAGCAACATCTACCCCGGTGACAACAAACGACACTGATACATCACAGTCAGTGCCCTTGGTCCCAACTACTACTCCCCAAGATCCAGAAGGAAACATACAACCCGCTGGTAGGGGAGCACCTTCCACACTGCCCAAGGATGACATTCGCACATCACAACTTTTTTCTGAGGGCCAACTGAATGGTCCCAAAGACTCAGAGGGAAATGAACACCCCGCTGATAGGGATCTCACTGCCACTGCTTCTAGGGATAGCACTGGGAATAACCCACCAGTGCTTGAAGGAGCAACGGGGGACAAAGACTTAGAGGAATTAATACCACCCGCTGATATGGAACCCATCACCACCACTAGTTTACTAGCAGTTGCTGAGGTCAATGAAATTCTTTTCTATGATGAAGAATAAGCTGACAGTGATGATGAAATACTATCAGCAGGAGAAGAAATGGACGCTGATGTTCAAACTGAACAAGAGCATCAGCCTGATCCATAAGAGCCTAAAGAGTCACCTTTCCAGCCTGAAGATAATGACTCTGACTCTTCTTCTTCATCATGTCCTGAAGAATTCAGAAAGTTTGACAATGCTCTTCCACTGACAGAGAGGCAACTGGTTATGTGGATCACTAAAGCTTCAAGGAAGCTATATTCTGGGGTTACTGAAACTTTATGGGAACAACACACTGAAGCAGCTGCCAGCTATGCAGATCTAAAGGATGAGGTACATGCTTTTGATGCAAACACTAACGAACACAAGGATCTCATGTACCCACATCTTTATACACTGGATGAAAACCTGGTTAAATTTCTTAAGCATCTTCAGGGTTATGGTGTTACAATTGATGAAATCAGGGATGCTGTCAAAGAAGACCCATCACTCAATTCCAAAGTGCTGGAGGCCATTGAAGTCTACGTGAAGAATTCCTCACATCTCACTGAACTAATTGATATGCTCCAATCTGCAAATGTTCAAGGTCTTCAGTCTTCAGTTCAGTCTCTTCAGGCTACACTGGGTTCTTTGGATGCTCAAGTGACTACTTTGGCTAAGGCATCGTCTTCAATGGCTTGGAATCTTGGGCCTAGAATGACTGCTTTGGAACTATCTTAGGCTAATCTGGCAGAAAAAGTCACCGGTCTTCAAAAGGATACAACTGACACTAAGGCTATGGTCACGGAGATCTACCAAGCTTTCAAAGGTCAAGCCACTCCAACTCCCTCAGTTTTTGAGGCAACTCTTGCTCTCACTAATGTTGCAGCAACAGTTGAGGGGGAGAAAGCCACTAAAGAGACTCCCTCTCACACTGAGAGGGAGTCAGCTCAACCAGTCTCTACAACACCAATATCATCAATCCTACCAATTTCAACAACACCCTTATTATCAGTCCCACCAACAACAACAACAATGACAATGACAGTGGCAACACCAATCATGACAACAACACCACCTTTGGTAGCATCATCTTCTTCAGGACAAGATAAAGGAAAGGCCATAATGCAAACACCTGATCCTGAGAAGATTCCCTATATGATCGGCAACACTCAGTACCTGCACACACCACAACAGCTAAGTGCCTATCTTGCAAAGGAAGAAAGGAGAAAGAAACTAGCTGAGGAAGAAAGAAAGAGCAAAGAAGCATTGGTACAAGTTGTTGCTGAGGAAGCAGAGAATATTGGAATTGATCCTAAGAAGCTTCAAAAGGGCCAGGCTGGACAGAAGTTGAAGGATGCTCAGGCTACTAAAATGGCTGAAATGAGAAAGAAATTGGACAAAAAGAACAGGAGAGCTGCAGCCATCAGGCAAGAAAGAATTGACCACCACAACTGGTCAATGACAAGCATTAAAAATCCTGAAAGAGGACTTTTCTTCATTGATGTCTATGGAAACCCAACATTCCAAAGGTGGAGTGACATAGATCTTGCAGGAGTGCCTACAATGGCAAGCTATCTACCAGTGGCCTCACAAATCAATACTCCCGAAAATGAAAGGTTTTGCAAAGACCTGAATGCTAAGATAAGAGAGCACCTTGACAAAGAAGCACTCCTCAAGAAGAAGGTTAAGCTTGAAGCAATGGGGATCTATCTTGAATGAAATTTTGTTTTATATTTTGTACGAAGGGCTTTTGCAACAAGAAGGGATTTTTCAAAATATCAATGATGAATTATTTGATAAATGTGAGTCATGCATATCTGGGAAGATGACGAAGAAACCTTTTCATAGCAATATGGAGAGGGCGTCTGACCTACTTGGTCTTATTCATACTGATGTGTGTGGACCACTTAGACATGTGTCAAAGAGAGGTGCTAGCTACTTCTTAACCTTTACTGATGATTTCATCCGTTATGGTTATGTTTATTTACTTAAGCATAAACATGAGGTGTTTGAAATATTTAAGGTTTTCAAAGCAGAAGTAGAGCTGCAATTGGGAAAGAAGATTAAAGCTCTTTAATCCAATAGAGGAGGCGAGTATCTAAGCCAAGAGTTTAAAGATTACTTAGCTGAGAATGGAATTGTCCAGAATCTCACTTCTCCATATACTCCACAACAAAATGGTGTATCTGAGAGAAGAAATCATATATTGTTGGACATGATACGATCTGTTGGGTTCAATAAATACCCAAACCCCTTAAGTCAAGGATTTCAATAGAAAATACCCTAAGTGATTAGGCCGTTAAACACTAACAGGTCACTGAGTGCATAGTCTCTCAGTGGGCCATCTTCAGGATACTCAGTAAGAGGCAAAGAAGAAGTCTCTCCACTCAGTAAGGCGGAACTTAAGGGGTGAAGACTGAGTCAAGAAGAAGATGGTGGATTCAGTGAGTGATAACAATAACTCATAACTCACTGAATCCCTAAACTCCTCACCAGCTACTTACACTGAAGACAAACTGAAGTAGAATACTGAAGGCAATGAAGACTGAAGAATGAGCGGGATAAGGCGGGATAAGTTTGAATCAGATAAGTCGAAGTTCTTATAAACCAAAGTCAACTTTCCCTGAATGGAAAACTATCAGGCCCAATGTCATCACTGACTTATGAAAAGCAGCCTTGTCTCTTACTGAATATAGACTTTGTAAACAGAGACAAAATACATCAGTATTTTGTCTTCTGTATAATGTCAGTTTGTCACTTAGGATAAAGTTAAAACTCATACTTGTATAAATAGCATAAGAGATTGAGTGAAAGATTCAAGCTTGTGAATTGTAAAACACACACACAAAAGCCATCTTGCACTCCTCCAAATACAAATCAGTCCCTGAGATAGCTCAGTGGTTCCATAGTAGTTGTGCTCAGACTTAGCCTGAGCTTCGTGAGGAGTACCAAGCCTTTGTCATTTTAATCCCAAGTACTATTCCGAAAGTACTTGGGTAATGTATTCTTTTGATTGATTTCTAATAAAGAATATTATGTTGAAAATTTATCAGTGTGTTTACTTACATTGTATTTCAGTCATTGATTCACTATTAGTTCGTTTTTAATACTTAAACTGTTTTATACGATAGTGAATAGGGAACAACACGATCAATAATTAATCTTACTACTCTACCTTTATCCTTTTGGGATTATGCTTTAGAATCAGCTGTTCGCATTCTGAATATGGTTCTCACATAGAAGGTTGATAAGACACCATATGAAGTATGGCATGGTAAAGCTCCTAACATCTCTTATTTAAAGGTCCGGGGTTGCAAGGCGTATGTTAGACTTGACTCCGCAGATAAACTCCAACAAAGATCTGTAAAGTGTATCTTCGTAGGATACCTTAAGGAAACTATAGGTTACTACTTTTACTATCCAACTGAAAATAAAGTAATTGTTTCTAGGTATGGAGATTTTCTTGAAAATGATCTCGTATCTCAAGAATTCAGTGGGAGAGTTTATGATCTAGAAGATGATCATGAAGATACATTACCTTCTGAAAACACTAGCGTTCTTGCAGTAGAACCTGATAGTCTGTGTCCTCCACCAGAAGTTGAAGTGATTCCCGTTCGTAGATCTGTAAGGTCTACGCGTGCACCTGAATGTCTATATATTCACGTAGAGGTTGAGGAAACTATGTTAGGAGATCTTGGAGAGCCTACTAGTTATAAAGCTGCCATGGCAAGTCCTGAAAAGGACAAATGGCAAGCTGCAATGAATGGGGAAATGCAATCCATGAGAGATAATGAAGTATGGGAAGAGGTTGACTTACCTCCAAATGCCAAGGTGGTTAGAAGTAAGTGGCTCTATAAAATAAAGACTGGCATGGATGGCAATATACACATCTATAAAGCTCGTCTAGTTGCGCAAGGTTTTACTCAAACTTATGGCATAGATTACGAGGAGACCTTTTCTCCTCTAGCAGAAATTAGAGCTATTAGAATTCTCATAGCTATAGCAGCGTACTATGACTATGAGATATGGCAGATGGATGTCAAAACCGCCTTCTTGAATGGTCGCTTAGATGAAGACATCTATATGAAGCAACCTGAGGGGTTCGTGAATCCACAATTTCCAAACCGTGTATGCAAACTTCAAAGGTCCATTTATGGATTGAAGCAAGCATTGAGGCAATGGAATAAGAGATTTGATGAAGAAATCAAAAGGTATGGATTTATTCAAAATCTTGATGAGCCATGTGTATATCACAAAGTTAGTGGGAGTGATGTAATTTTCCTTATCCTTTATGTCGATGACATTATAATTATGAGAAAAGACATTCCAAGTTTGCAAAATGTTAAGGCATATCTTGGAAAATGTTTTTCCATGAAGGATTTAGGAGAAGTTGCATATATTCTGGGAATCAAGATCTACCGAGATAGGTCAAAGCGGTTAATTGGTTTAAGTCGAAGCACTTACATTGACATAATATTGAAGAGATTCAATATGCAAAATTCCAAGAAATGATATTTGCCGATGGAAGTAAAGCATGGCTTATGTAGCGATATGTGTGCTTCAACACCTGCTGAAGTGGCACGCATGCAGAAAATTCCTTATGCTTCGGCAGTAGGATCTATTATGTATGCTGCGAGATGTACAAGGCCAGATGTGGCGTTCGCTCAAAACATGACCAGTCGATATCAACAGAATCCGGGTGAACTTTACTGGACTGCTGTTAAACATATTCTAAAGTATCTTAGGAATATGAAAGATATGTTTTTAGTGTATGGTGGAAATCCAGACACAGAGCTTGGTGTTACAGATTACTGTGATGCGTCCTGGCAGTGTGATAAAGATGATACGAGTCTCAGACTGGTTATGTCTTTGTCATCAATGGAGGAGCAGTTGACTGGAAGAGCAAGAAGCAGAGTACGATTGCGATGTCTGCGACAGAAGCCGAATACATAGCTGATTCGGAAGCTGCAATGGAGGCTGTTTGGAATAGGAAATTCATTTTAGGGATTGGTGTTATGCCTTCAATTGAATCACCTATTGATATGTATTGTGACAATTCTGCTGCAATCATATTTGCCAATGAACCTGGAGTCATGAAGGGCACCAGACATTTTCTATGGAAGTATCACTATGTTCGGGAACAAGTCCGCGAAGGTGAAATAAATCTATTGAAAGTTCACACAGATGACAACTTAGATGATCCATTCACTAAGGCTTTCGCTAGAGAAAAGCTTGTTGGACTTGCCAATGGAATTGGACTTCGTTTAGCTAATAGTTTCATGCAAAACTGTGATTAGTATTTGGATAAAGGATATTGTAAAACATTTATTATTTTGATAAAATAAAATTTTGATTATGTTTATTTTCATTTATAATATTGTTGTCATATATTTACATGTTTAATCCATGAGTAACTAAGTTATTCTAAATTGTCCGTTGTCGATCAATGATATGGGAGTATCATTAAACTAAGACAAATCTGGGAGATGTGGTAGAATGTACTTGAAAGTATATTGATGAGAATGCATACCAATTTCAAATGATATTCAATGAATTGAATATAGGACTTATCCCAACTACATAATTTACTTTGTGGATATTGTTATAAGTAAATTATGAATAGTTATCCTCAGACTTGAGATACCAGATAAGTGTCATGAATGTAGTGCCTTTCTATGGAGCAACTTAACGCCATACGTGTAACACCCCCAACTTCGTGATACGCAGCGGAATTCAAACTGGGTGTTACTTCATGGCACAACAGTCATAACAATAGAAAACGAACTCTAATTAAGTCGTTTTAAAAGATTTATCATTCGATTTATATAAATATCAGAGTTCACAAAAATGAGGTCCCAGTTGGTTCCATTGTTTACAAAATGCATCAATATAAAGTCTTTTGATGTCTTGTGAATGATAAAATATTTATAGCCTTCTTGATCTAGTCCTTGCTCTTCCGTGCCAGCTTCTGACATTATGGACCTGAAATACATGCTTAAAACTGTCAGCACAAAGGTTGAGTGAAATTCATAGAGTTTGTTTGATGGTTGAACACATTATGTTGGTAGTGTGAGCTATAGGTTCACACCAATATTTTGAAAGCAAAACAGAAATTATTGCACTAAGCTCATGATACCGAAATGTTAACAACTGTCATATAAAAGTAACCGTTGCCCTAATAGGTAATTTGCCATTAAACGTATGGATCTTCAAATAGAATGCGTTTTTTTGCCTACCCGATCAACACAAACGGGATTTGTCATTCCCGATAGATCTATCCACATTATTCGCGTTCACTCGCAATTGATTAATGGTTCATGATAATAGGGACTTTGGCAATAGTAGTACTTAGTGAAAATAATACATTCAAGTATAATTTCAAAGCAATGTGTTCGATTTAAAATAAAGCATGTATCTCCCCCCAAGGGTTTGTAAAACAATTAAGTAATAGAAAGTGAGGATATGAACTCACCTTAAAGTAAAAATGGATAAGCCGTGAGAACTTCTACGAGCAACCTAGAATAGGATGTTGCGAGTTAGGTTTGAAATAATGATGCTAAAGAAATAACAAACCTATATACGTCTCTATGTTGATCATGATGTAGTACATGGTTTTTGTGTATGTCATTTATAGAAATGGTCTAGTTGTGAAAACGTATTCAGTTTATAGATATCGTACTACCGTTTGGGCCATCATAATTCAGAGGTCATGTAGTAAACGTTCGAGGAGCTAGGACACTTTAAATCGTAAATCCAGCAACTCGTCGATACGTTTTACTCAAATGAAACCCCTCACATGAAGATCCCTAGTTTTGTAGTACTTAGTAGATAAAACATAGATTTTGAATGAAGATTGTTATATCATAAAGTTTATCATGTTCAAGAATAAAGTTTTGGTAAAAATCTTTGGAAAAGGGTAAAATGGTCATTTTTCCGTTACTTGTGAAAACACTATTTCAAATATTAAATGAAGTTTTTTAAGTTAATATGTAACTATCTATGAAAATAACTTGGTTTTGCTTTTAGTTGTGACAAAAGTATAGTCGTGAAACTATATATATAGGGCAGTTTCAGTTTTTGAAAGATAATGTCCTATTTAAGCGTTTTTCAAGGTCCGAGCTTTTTTTCAAGTGAAGTAAAACGTCATTCCGGACAACTTTCGTGTTTTAACTTTTTGATGATCCGGACCAGAAGTACCACTTTCAAAACGAACAGCTGCTTAACAGCTTGTGTTAGGCAGTTTCGGCGTTTTGGTTACGCTAACTTCTTTTGGCCATAACTTTTGACTCGTTTGTCCATTTCGGGTGATTCAAATTGCTATATTTACCTTTTTATCTTTTCTACCATAGTATGTAAGTTAGGAAGTTCATATGTGACTGGTTTTAATGGTTTCAAACGTGTAGAATATGACTAGTTTACTAGTTTGTTACTTTTACGACAATATGTGAATTAAAACATGTGATTGAGTATATGTACATAATGAATCAACATAGTAACTATATATATAGCACAAAATTGTTAATATTATGAATAATAATGATTAGATGATGGTGGTGATTAGTTGCTTACAACTTTTGGCTTTCAATTAAGAAAGGAGTAACTAGTAAGGATCGGACTTTGATTGAACACTAAGGACCCTGAATTGAGCTAGCTTTCTACACCTTGGCACCCTTGTGATCTTGAAGAGTTGGTGATGAAGTACTAAGTGACTTGAGTGGATCTAAACTCAAGAAGATCACTTAAACTTGCTAGAGATTTGATGTAGTAACTTACTACTTAAAACTTCTTTGCATAAACTTGGAGTTTATAGAACAAATTATGGAAGATATGAAAATTTTGTGATATTAACGACCCAAATCAGTGAATGAGGGTTTTTAGGATGTATTTCACTTGCTATTTATAGGATGGTAAGTTTGGTTAACCATATATTGGGTTAAATGTTAACCATGGTTAAGTTAGGACACATGTAATGATCTAAATGAAGCATGATTAGGATGATGCCACCAAAATGATGACTCCCCCCCCCCCTTAGGTCGGCAAAATGAAGATAAGATGACTTATGTGGATAGTTTTTGTATTATCTTGGTTATGGAGTGAGTTTTGGATCCGTTAATCGCTAACTGTAAGCCGTTAAGCCATAAAACGTAAAACCGGGTATCGTAAAAATATGAAACTTACAGGAATGATTAAACTCATCATTATACTCCATCTAAAAATATAAAATGAGTGACAAGTCTTATTGGGTGCAAAAACGCTGCCTAAACCTGGAAACACGGGTCAAAAACGCGTAATTCGCAGTTTACCATAAAAGAATGAGATTTCAAGGAAATGACAGTGAATTTATTTAAAGTAGACTAAAATTAGTCCATAAGTGATATGAGATATCAAAATGTGGTTTTCGTTATACGTAGGATAACTTAACAGTTATACGTGAAGTTTAAAAGTTACGCGATTTAAGCAAAAATGTAGAACGTACAAGCTTAATTTCTTTATGGTCAAAGGATGAGGGAAATATGTTTGACTTTTCCAAAAATGTAAAAGTTTCTAAACATCTTAGAAAATACCGTGCATGAATGGTTAAGTCTGGGTCTACGTAGATTTGTTTAAAACGTAAGTTTAGTCTCGTACGACTCAATGTTTATTTGGTAACTTTTAAAAGAAATCTTAAAAATTCTCAAATTAATTATGATTGATCTAAAAATTATTCTGATGTGGGGAAAATTTTCAGAGTTGGTTTTCGTTATGCGCGGGATGTTGAAATGGAGTTCCGACCAAAATGAAACTTTAAGACAATGTTTTCTTAATAACTTTTGCGAAAATGATCTAACGATTGTCAAACTCTCAGGTCATTACTAAAATAATTTATCTTACGAGAATGTGAAATAAAAATTTTACGGGATGAATAGTGAAAGTGAATAGTAACTTTTTAAAAATATGAAAAGTAACCCGAAAAATGCGCGTTGTTACAGTCTCACCACCTTAATGGGAATTCCGTCCCGAAATTCAGTGTGTGTTATCCAATGTTGAATTGTCTAGGAAAATGTGGGTGTATGCGCCGAATTCTAATTTTTTGCGTTCTTAAGTTTCTGGTCATAGAATGTGTTATGTACCATTCTAAGTTTTTGGTCGTGGCTTAAGTTGGTAATCTAAATAGTTTTGTTAAAATCTTATAGAGTCCAATATACCTCAAGTTTGGCTTTTCCCGTTTCTAAAAATGAATCATATCTTATTGTATGGAGGCTTTCAACAAAACCTTAATTTCTAACATGGAGGCTTTGTTAAATTTTAACGCCTTACATCTATGTAACTTTTGTTTCTGGTAATAGTGTGCGGCATGGAGCCTAATTTGTATTTGTATGGTTTCCTTAATTGTTTCGTGGGTGATCCCTAAACACCTTAGTTCAGTAAATGGTTAACTAACACTTTCATCGATATAGTGCCTCAAATGGAATAGTTTTTGTTGTTGTTAGGGTAACTGTTTTTAATCAAAGGTGTAAGATATTGTTGATGTGAAATGGTTTGTAATGATGTTGTAGGAAAGTCTTGCTAGAGGTAAGTGGTTATCCAAACCATTTCCAAAGTTAATCATGTCTTAGGTGGTTTCGGGATGAAGGTCATATCTTATAGTGTTTATGTCAACTAGTGTTTGAAGGAAACGTGATACTGTGAAGTTTTACATACTGATTTATAATGGGGTTCAGATAATGATGTGATATGTTGATGATTAGAAGATTGTAGTGTATGTTTACCATTATTCTTAGGTAGAGATGTCAAGTTTGCTTTTAAAATCATAAGTGAATTTTAAAGGATTATAGCGGAATGATATCCTTGTAACCTAAACATGCTAGTACTTCTAAGAAATGACGAGAAGATTTGATGACTATCGCAAGATAGTAGTTCGGATTATCTCATGTATGAAAATTTCAAGAATGAATTTAGATAGTAAAAATAAGATGTTAAGATTTTGCTGAGTGGTAAGACACTATCGTGTCTCTAGATCTTTTTAATGAATTCTGGTGGTTTATTGTGTTTAAGTAGGAAATTAACCTGAATATAACCCTTGTATAACTATTCTCAGTGTTTGAAAATTTTAAGTCGAACATAGTTAGTCAGACTATGTTCCACTATCCCTAGGTTAAATATAGGTGACTAGACTTTATTTAGCCGAGGTTCGATAAATTTTTCAAATACCTAAATTAGGTATACTCGTGATATGTCCATAGCTTTTGAGAAATTGTCCACTAAGCAAAGGCGATATCAAACCATCCAGTTGCAAGTCATGGTCATAAAAGACTTGTAACCTATGTTTTCACATTCCATTGCATAGAAGATAGTATGGGTAGATACGTGTGGAAAGAAAGTCTTAAGTAATTCTAAAATAGTCTATACTTGGCTAGAATCACGAACCTTTAACAATGAAGGTTTCAGAAAATAATTTTGATGAATGTAGAAAAATTTGCTGAACTTCAACTTTTGTAGATGATGAGTTAGTTTGTCCTTTAGAAATCTCATTTCTTGTATTTCCATTAGGGAAATCGTTAGATTGTGTCGGGCTTCATGTAAAAGAATATCATATAAGGTTTTATAAGATAATTTCTAGAGTCTATTGTATAACTTACAATGTTTGCGAAGTAAATTAGACCATTGTGTAACTCACAATGTCTAAGAAGTAGTTGAGACCATTGTGCAACTCACAATGTCTATGAAATAATAAAGACCATTGTGCAACTCACAATGTCTGAGAAATGATGGAGAGATCATTGTGTAACTCATAATGTCTTGAGAAAGGATGTAGAGATCATTGTGTAACTCACAATATCTGAGAAATAGTTGACACCATTGTGTAATTCACAATGTCTAGGAAATAATAAAGACCATTGTGCAATTCACAATATCTGGAAAGTAAATGAGACCACTGTTTCACTCACAGTGTCCGAGGATGAAATAGAGACCACTGTAGGAATTACAGTGTCTGAGAGTATAATAGAGACTACTGTATCTCACAGTGTCTTGAAAAATGAATGAGACCATTGTATCTCACAAAGTCTGGGAAGTAGGAAAGACCATTGTAATTAGTTACAATGTCTTGGATAAAGTTTCGTAATCCTAAAATGCACGAGTAGATGCATGATTGTGAGATTGAGAAAATATGATTGTGCCGTAATGCCTTATAATAGTCATACGCTGATATGTTTAGTACATCATTTAGCTAAAATGATTGAAAATATGTCGAGTATATATATCAATATACTAGTGTGTTTGTGTAGCATAAACTACTTAGAAGTCACATAATCGTCTGGAGGATGGAAGGCACGGAAAACGGAAGGCTATAAAATGTTTTTGTTTGTAAAAGTAGTTATAGTTTAGGTCACAATTAGACCCGTTTCTCTATAATTAATGCTCTGATACCAATCTGTAACACCCTCAACTTCGTGATACGCATCGGAATTCAAACTGGGTGTTACTTCATGGCACAACAGTCATAACAATAGAAAACGAACTCTAATGGAGTCGTTTTAAAAGATTTATCATTCGATTTATATAAATATCAGAGTTTACAAAAATGAGGTCCCAGTTGGTTCCATTGTTTACAAAATGCATCAATATAAAGTCTTTTGATGTCTTGTGAATGATAAAATATTTATAGCCATTTTGTTCTAGTCCTTGCTCTTCCGTGCCAGCTTCCGACATTATGGACCGGAAATACATGCTTAAAATTGTCAACACAAAGGTTGAGTGAAATTCATAGAATTTGTTTGATGGTTGAACACATTATGTTGGTAGTGTGAGCTATAGACTCACACCAATAGTTTGAAAGCAAAACAGATATTATTGCACAAAGCTCATGATACCGAAATGTTAACAGCGGTCATATAATAGTAATCATTGCCCTAATAGGTAATTTGCCATTAAACCTATGGATCTTCAAATAGAGTGCGTTTGTTTGCCTACCCGGTCAACACAAACGGGATTTGTTATTCCCAATAGATCTATCCACATTATTCGCGTTCACTCGCAAGTGATTAATGGTTCATGATAATAAGGACTTTGGCAATAGTAGTACTTAGTGCAAATAATACATTCAAGTATAATTTCAAAGCAATGTGTTCGATTTAAAATAAAGCATGTATCTCCCCCAAGGGTTTGTAAAACAATTAAGTAATAGAAAGTGGGGCTATGACCTCACCTCAAAGTAAATGATATCAAATGTATAATGAGAATGATGGATAAGCCGTGAGAACTTCTACAAGCAACCTAGAATAGGATGTTGCGACTTAGGTTTGAAATAATGATGCTAAAGAAATAACAAACCTATATACGTCTCTATGTTAATCATGATGTAGTACATGGTTTTTGTGTATGTCGTTTATAAAAATGGTCTAGTTGTGAAAACGTATTTAGTTTATAGATATCGTACTACCGTTCGGGCCATCATAATTCAGAGGTTATGTAGTAAACGTTCGAGGAGCTAGGACACTTTAAATCGTAAATCCAGCAACTCGTCGATACGTTTTACTCAAATGAAACCCCTCACATGAAGCTCCCTAGTTTTGTAGTACTTAGTAGATAAAACATAGATTTTGAATGAAGATTGTTATATCATAAAGTTTATCATGTTTTTAGTAAATATCTAGTTTTTACAGGTTCTTATTGCTTACAAGTGATTACAACTTATTAACATGTTCAAGAATAAAGTTTTGGTAAAAATCGTCGGAAAAAGGTAAAATGGTCATTTTTCCGTTACTTGTGAAAAAACTATTTCAAATATTAAATGAAGTTTTGTTAAGTTAATATGTAACTAGCTATGAAAATAACTTGGTTTTGCTTTTAGTTGTGACAAAAGTATAGTCGTGAAACTATATATAGGGCAATTTCAGTTTTTGAAAGATAATGGCCTATTTAAGCGTTTTTTAAGGTCCGAGCTTCTTTGGAATAGAAGAAAAACGTCGTTCCGGACAACTTTCGTGCTTTAACTTTTTTATCATTCGGACCAGAAGCACCACTTTCACAACGAACAGCTTGTGTTAAGCAGTTTTGGCGTTTTGGTTTCGCTAACTTCTTTTGGCCATAACTTTTGACTCGTTTGTCCGTTTCGGGTGATTCAAATTGCTATATTTACCTTTTCGGGTGATTCAAATTGCTATATTTACCTTTTTATCTTGTCTACCATAGTATGTAAGTTAGGAAGTCCATATGTGACTGGTTTTAATGGTTTCAAACGTGTAAAATATGACTAGTTTACTAGTTTGTTACTTTTACGACAATATGTGAATTAAAACATGTGATTGAGTATATGTACATCATGAATCAACATAGTAACTATTTATATAGCATGAAATTGTTAAGATTATGGATAATAAAGATGAGATGATGGTGGTGATTAGTTGCTTACAACTTTTGGCTTTCAATTAAGAAAGGAGTAACTAGTAAGGATCGGACTTTGATTGAACACTAAGGACCTTGAATTGAGATAGCTTTCTACACCTTGGCACCCTTGTGATCTTGAAGAGTTGGTGATGAAGTACTAAGTGACTTGAGTGGATCTAAACTCAAGAAGATCACTTAAACTTGCTAGAGTTTTGATGTAGTAACTGACTACTTGAAACTTCTTTGCATAAATTTGGAGTTTATAGAACAAATTATGGAAGATATGAAAATTTTGTGATATGAACGACCCAAATCAGTGAATGAGGGTTTTTAGGAAGTATTTAACTTGTATTTATAGGAGGGTAAGTTTGGTTAACCATATATTGGGTTAAATGTTAACCATGGTTAAGTTAGGATACATATAATGATCTAAATGAAGCATAGTTAGGATGATGCCACCAAAATGATGACTCCCCCCGCCTTAGGTCGGCCAAATGAAGATAAGATGACTTAGGTGGATAGTTTTGGTATTATCTTGGTTACGGAGCGAGTTTTGGTTTCGTTAATCGCTAACTGTAAGCCGTTAAGCCATAAAACGTAAAACCGGGTATCGTAAAAATATGAAACTTATAGGAATGATTAAACTCATTATTATACTCCATATAAAAATATAAAATGAGTGATATGTCTTATTGGGTGCAAAAACGCTGCCTAAAGCTGGAAACACGGGTCAAAAACGCTTAATTCGCAGTTTATCATAAAAGAACGAGATTTCAGGGAAATGATCGTGAATTTATTTAAAGTAGACTAAAATTAGTCTATAAGTGATATGAGATGTCAAAATATAGTTTTCGTTATACGTGGGATAACTTAACAGTTATATGTGAAGTTTAAAAGTTACGCGATTTAAGCAAAAATGTAGAACGTACAAGCTTAATTTCTTTATGGTCAAAGGAGGTGGGAAATATGTTTGACTTTTAAAAAAATGTAAAAGTTTCTAAACATCTTAGAAAATACTGTGCAGGAATGGTTAAGTTTGGGTCTACGTACATTTGTTTAAAACGTAAGTTTAGTCTCTTACGGCTCAGGATTTATTTGGTAATATTTAAAAGAAATCTTAAAAATTCTCAAATTAATTATGAGTGATCTAAAAATTATTCTGATGTGGGGAAAATTGTCAGAGTTGATTTTCATTATGCGCGGGATGTTGAAATGGTGTTCCGACCAAAATGAAACTTTAAGACGATGTTTTCTTAATAACTTTTGCGAAAATGATCTAACGATTGTCAAACTCTCAGGTCATTACTAAAATAATTTATCTTACGAGAATGTGAAATAAAAATTTTACGTGATGAATAGTGAAAGTGAATAGTAAAAGTGAATAGTAACTTTTCAAAAATATGAAAAGTAACCCGAAAAATGCGCGTTGTTACAATACGTAACTGGTAGTCATAAGGGTTGTTTCCAGAAGTGTTACAAAGTTTGGAGTTTAATATTGTTGGGCCCCTCGTAGGGTTGACAAGATGTTTGTGTGGCCGCACCCAAAATCTGCCCTGAATATGTTCAGAAGATTTGGTAATCTTGGTCAGTCACTTAAAAAGAGAAACAAAATAGTTGAATAAAGAATGACTTAATTCCATATCTTTATTTAACATGGTATTAGAAACAAAAGGATAATAATAATGAGAAATCATTAAAAGGTTTTCCAGGAGCCTTTCTCGAGTTGTACTAGAGGCATCGAAATGTTGCTAGACGCTAACCGATGTGATCACTCTATTAAGATATATCCAAATGTGAACTGTTGGTTTTATGGATATAAATTAGTAGACGTGAGTTAGGATTGAACTCGAGACCACGGGATTGCACACTTTGCGTATGAGAATTAAAGTTAATAATTAAATATAAATGTTATATTTATTTATTAATTAAATGAAATAATATAACGGACGTTAAGTAATTAAGTGTAATGGACTAACGGTCGTTAAATGTAATTGGAAAGGACTAGTTTGCAAAATTAATATTGGGAAGGTTCCGGAATCCCTTTGGGATTAGTATACCGATCGGCCAAAGGGGTTATCCCAACCCAACCCAAACTCAACTTGTTCACCAAGTTACGTTGAGTATATATACAAGGCTAGGGGTATTGGTTTTTGCATCTCCTGTACTCATAAGCTAAAACCCTAAATAGTTTGTGTGTGTTTTTTGCTTCATTCGATCGACCACCACTCAAGGGTGTCGACACATACCTTTTCCAAAATCAAATTGTTTCGTTTAATTAAAACTAGCATTACTTTAATTTGTTATAGTACGTGTGTACAAGAAAGTGGTACTAAAACATTATTGTTAGTATTCTTGGATTGAATTACAAAATCGGTAAGGGGTAATTCTTATAATCCTATAAACCCTAATTAGGGTTCATCACTTGCTAGTTTTGTGGATTTAATTCTTGTTCGGCTATAATCAATAAAGGTACGCATACTTTTATTTATGTAATTAATTATTCATTAATCTTTCCTATACGTTTCCGCATGTATTCTTTGATGTTTTGTGTTTTATTATTGATTGTCATGATATATAATTACAACATTTTATCCCTTAACCGTTGAATACTAAAATGGCAAGAGATCATCCTGAGAAATACTCAAACGTTTATTCGAATCTTAAAGGGATTGCTCTAGGGAATGATGATGTTGCAGAAGCTGCTCTTTTCTTGGCTAGCGATGAGGCCAGGTACATGAGTGGGCATAATCTAGTACTTGATGGAGGCTTTACAGTCATAAATCCAGCTTTTGTCCTATTTGTGCGAGCTTCACCCAACGAGTATTAAGATATGATGTATTCAGACATTCTTTCATTATGGTATGGTTTAAAAACATCATATGTTCACATATTTTATTTGTATTACTTAAAAAGTGTCCAATAAAAGTAACTAATCTCAATATGATCATAAATAAAATATTACGAGTACGTACATTTATCTGTTTGGGTTGTAGCTATTTTATCTCGATCTAATAACTGTGACATTCTATGATCTATGAACTTCAACCAAGGTTGAAACAATGTATAGATTACAATAGTAATTCCCATGGTTGATCAAATAGATTAGTAATACCCGTGATACAGAACTAGAATCGAACGTGAACCTGTACAAGGATTAAACGTGAAATCAAAATTTATTAATGATAAAGATAACGAATTCAGAAAGATAATTATTAAAAGAAAGTTATTTTATTTGTTAAAACTACAGATCTAACCCAAAATCACAACCACAACACAACAAAGTCACCCAGCCAATCACCCAATGTTTTTATTACTAAAAGATTCAAAAAGATGAGTCCACAAAAAGTGTGCTCACCAAACAGATACAAAGAAAACAAGATTGCCCCCTTCAGAAGGTCTCATCTATCTCACTACAAAGATTCAATACAAACAACCTCCCTGCAATCACTCAATCCTATGCTAACAATATCAGACTTATACCAAATGATCAAGATGATCATTAATCAAACCAAAAAAAATAGAGAGAGAGAGAGAGAGAGAGAGAGAGAGAAACTGAACGACTGAATGATCTAGGGTTTGCAGATGATATGCTCATATAGGCCATATTTCCACTTTAGCCCTTGAAAATAAAGAAACATGTCGTACACAACTAAACATGAAAACTATATAGAATAATGACATTATTAGCCCCTCAACATAAACCAAAGACATAAGCTTGAATAAAACATATAAATTCAACACCCCCTCTCAAGCTTATGGCTTGAACATATCAACAAACCAAAGCTTATCACAAAACAACTTATGTTGAGAAATACTTAATCCCTTAGTAGACACATCTGCCACGTTGTTAGAAGATGCAACTTTCAAGGTTTTTATAACTCTAGAAGTAACTTTTTCCTTTACCAAGTGCAAATCAATTTCAAAATGTTTGGTTCTCTCATGAAAAACTGGATTAGCAGCAATTTGGATAGCATAACTGCTATCACAAAACAGATTTGCAGGTAACAAACTATCTATTCCAAGATCTTTAAAAAGTTTAATTTTCTAAACAAGCTCACAAGTAGTAGATGCTAAGCACCTATACTCAGCTTCTACTGAAGATCTAGAAATAGTAGCTTGTTTCTTGCTTTTCCAAGAAATCAAGTTATTGCAGAAATAAACACAAAACCCAGAAATAGATTTCCTAATTGCAAGACACTGAGCCCAATCTGCATCTGAGAAAGCATACAGATTAAGCTTACTACCATACTCAAATTGAATACCTGTACTAGGAGGCTGCTTCAGATACCTCAAAACTCTAAGAGCAGCAGTAAAATGAGAGTTAAGAGGAGCATGCATATGCTGATTTAGAAAATGAACAACATAAGAGATATATGGCCTAGTAACAGATAGATAGATAAGCTTGCCCACCAGTTTTTGATACTCAGTCATATTAGTAAGATACTTATCATTTTTAGTTTCAGTATGACTTAACACCACATTCTATTGTAAAGGAGTTGCAGCATGCTTACAAGCCAACAAACCATACTCATTTAACAATTCCAAACAATAATTTCTTAGAGAAAGACAAATACTAGTTTTATTTTCTAAAATTTCAATTCCCAAAAAATATTTGAGAGGACAAAGATCTTTGATCATAAACTTTGAACTTAGAAATTGTTTAAAATTTTTCAATTTCATCAACATTATTACCAATGATCACAATGTCATAAACATGTACCAACAAAGCAAGAAATAAACCATTTTGACTCTTAGTGTACAAAGAGTAGTCATTTATACTTTGAGTAACCATTTTCAACCAAAGCAGTGGTAAGTTTCTCATTCCACTGCCTTGGTGTATGTTTTAAACCATAAAGTGACTTATTCAATTTGCAAACCCTGGTTTCACTCTTATCATAATACCCTGGAGGCAACTCCATGTACACATCTTCATAAAGATCACCATACAAAAAAGCATTATTCACATCCAATTGATATAAAAGCCAATTGTTATAAACAGATAAAGGAATTAAGCATCTAATAGTGACCATTTTAACCACAGGACTAAATGTTTCCTCATAATTAATACATTCTCTTTGATTATACCCTTTTGCTACAAGTCTATATTTATATCCAGCATCCTCACCAGATGACTAGTATTTAATTTTCCAAATCCATTTACTTCCCATGGGTTTCCTACCCTCAGGCAGATCACACAGTTCATAAGTATTGTTCCTATACAGGGCTTCCATTTCTAAATTCATAGCCTCAGTCCACTTAGGATCTTTAGAAGCCTCAGCATAAGTCTTAGGCTCACATGACTTATTCAATGTAGTAGAAAAACACATATTAACACCAGACAACTTAGAATAACACACATACTTTTCAAGACCATACTTCACATTGCTACCAACAACATAATCATTAAACCTAACATGTCTACTTCTATATCTACCAGACCTCCTGAAGTCAAGTGGCATTTCCATTTGAATAACATGATTCTCACCATTAAAAACATTTTGATTTGTGCCCTCAGAGGTGATAGTATCTCCTATTTGGGTTTCTATGATTGCATCTCCATCATCAACTATGTTAAAACAACCATCTGGAGTTGCCATACCACTACCTTACACATTAAGAGGGTCCCCTTCTTCATTATTGGGACTTTTAGACCCATGGATGCCAAAAAGGTTTAAATTTTGTACTCTAGATTCATCAAAGTTTAGTTCAGGTTCATTTAAAACTTTTGTAGACTCTTTAAAACCATTTTCAGACTTCATTTTGAAAGCAAATATCATTTCATAAAATCTAACATCTCCTGAATAAAACACAGTTTTACTTTCTAAACCATACAGCTTATAAGCCTTTTTTACACTAGAAAAACCAATTAAAGCGGGCATTTTCAAAAATGGCAGCAATTTTCCAATCGCACCTGGCAAAATGTCCTTCCATGGATTTCCATTATCGAGATGAATTGAGCTCATCCCACTCTCGTCTTTCCAGATTTTGATGAGGCTCCATGGCGCCCATATCCGCTGGGTCCTCATTCTCGTTCGTCCTAAACAACCCCACGTCGAAGGGGGCTCCCCCATCCCCGCCATGGCCCACACATAATTTTTAGATTTTGAACTAAACTTGTCATTTAAGTTTAAAATATTAGAGTAACACAGACACCTAAAGGACCTGATTTAAGAGAGACTTGGATCCTTACCTTACACTAAAAAATAAAGAGAAGCAGCAGACAAGATAGAAGAGGGAAGCCTGTTAATTAAATACACATCAGTTAACACACATTCAGGCCACATATTCAGAGGAATACCCCCTGAAATATAAGAATTCTAGAATCATTAAGAAGGTGTCTATGTTTTCTCTTAGCAATCCCATTCTGCTGAGGAGTATAGGCACAAGAAGTTTGATGAATAATTCCCAAATTATTGAATATTTTTGACAAATGGTTATTAACAAATTTTGTCCCATTATCAGACCTGATGACTTTAACCTTTTTATCAAACTGTGTAAAAATAAATTTTATAAAGTTTTCAATATAAAAACCTAACTTCAGCCTTTGACTGCAGGAGATAAACCCAAACAGCCCTACTAAAGTCATCAACCAAAGTTAAAAAAATATTTAAAACCTTCTTTGCTTGTGACCCTATAATGACCATAAACATCACAGTGAATTTTCACCAACGGATTTACACTTATAATCACTTAAGGGAAATGGCTCCCTTATCTGTTTAGCCTTATGACAGATGTCACAAGGAGACACATGATCAATCTTTTTAAAGCCAATTTTTGCCCCCAAAACAGACAAGACTTGGCCAACAGGATGACCAATCCTGTGGTGCCATAACTCACTAGAAACATGACAAAAAACACAGAGTTACTAATACCAATTTTAGACTTACCACGCTTATCAACATCAAACATATACAGGCCAAAATTTTCACTACCAATCCCCACTGCTTGCCCAATTTAAAATCCTGAATGTAACACTTGTATTAATCAAAACCAAAAAAAGAATTTACTATCCTTAATCATTTTATTAACAGTTAACAAACTCACATTATATTCAGGCACAACAAGAACATCAAACAAGACTACACCAGAAGTCAGTCTAAGACTACCAATGGAAGTAATTTTGGCAACAGTCCCATTGGGATGGCCAATAATCAACATAAGACAAGAAATATCAATAACATTAAACATATTCTTAGAAGAATCAGTCATGTGCTGATTAGCACCAGAATCAATAATCCATCCCAAAGTAACATCATACTTAACAGACCCAGTTTTAACACAGAGAAACTATCAATATTAAGATTAAACAGAACATTGTTATTGTAAAAACTAGGTTTCATACCTGCCATACTAGCAGACACATTTACAGAGGGTTTTTCATTTATAAGACTCAACAGCTTAATCATTTGATCATTAGTGAAAGAACCAGTCAGAGAACCAGAAATAGATAGAATTTGAGACACATCTGCATTAGCATTAATCCTTTTTACACCACTAGATTATTTTGAAAGATTTGGATTCCTTTTGAAACCAGGAGGGTACCCATTTAATTCAAAACATCTTTATATAGTGTGTCTAATTAAACCACAGTATTTGCAAACCAAATTAAGATTAGCCCCCTATTTCCATTGTTATTATTGTTATTCACCCTCCTATTAAACGTATTTGAGTTATTTTTTTGTCTTAACAACAAAAGCAGCAGGCTACACCTTACTACCAGACCCATACCTAGAACCAGGGTAAAGTCCCCTATAAGACTCCTCCCTAGAAAAACAACATTAAAGGCTTCTTTGACATCAGGAAAATTATCTATAGCCAAGATATTGCTCCTAATAGGTTGAGACACATCATTTAAGCCCATCAAAAATTGAATAAGTCTTATCAACTGATTATTCTTTAACACACCCTCATGACCAGTACAAGTACAAGCAGGTAACTGAGTTAAAGTATCAAATTCTGTCTAATATGAATTCAACTTATGATAATAGTCAGGTATAGATAATTCACCTTGTTTTAGTTCATTGATTTTATGTATTACATTAAAAATAATTGAACCATCCATTTTATCATAAGTTTCCTCTAATTCAGTCCAAACTTCTGGAGCAATTTCAGAATAAACCTACCCTAGGTACAACTCAAAGGACAAAGAACCAAGAATCCATCCTAAAACAATGGCATTACATCTTTCCCATTGTTGGGCCAAGACAGGACTAGTAACTAGCTTAACACAAGTACCATCAACAAAACCCATTTTATTTTTACCCTTAAGAGTAATTTTCATAGTGGTAGATAATATTTTGTAATTATCACTGATGCGGATTACTGTAACCCTCAACGAGTTTTACAATCCTCCTAAGCAGTGTACCTAATCGTTGTAGTGTAGTATAGGTAGGACACGAGGGATTCATCTCTCTCTAGGGGAATAATGTTGTAAAGGCCAAAGAGTATGTCAAGATAGGTCTAAATGTGAGGGATGAGTCTTTTTATATTTTTATATTTTTTAGAAAGCATGTTAAAATTTCAGGATTTTGAATAGTGGGCATTTTAACTACTAACTAGCTAAAAGAAAACTAAATAACTTAAAATAAATGCAAGAAAAGTAAATTGGTGGTAACTCTTATGATAGGAAAATGTGCTTACTTAGATTTCTTTACTCCCTTGTTATCTCTTATTGATTACTGAATTGTCATAGCTTTGTTTTAATTGGAGCGTTGTATTCCTTTTATTAGTCGTAGGGAGGTGCCAAATGCCCTGACTCTATGAACGGATAAGTCTCCCCTGAGAAGCTTAAAGTCTATCAAGTCTCCTAGGATCTACAAGCAGTAATTCATGCAATAAATACAACAAGAACGACCACCAATGCACTATAGGGTTGCGTTTTGTAAGACGGTCAAGCTAGTTACATATAAGAATTAGGCCAGTTTTCTTACCCTAACGCAAAGCAACCAATTCAACAAGAGACGACCCCAAGCAAAAACTAATAAATCTAGCCTAGCATGTTAAAGTGAAAAAAATAAAATCATATAATCAAACAACACATAGACATATTGAATGATTAAAGAAGGATTTCTTATCTTCAATAAAAACATGAGCCAAAGTGGCTGAAAAACCTTCACAATTACTGTGAAATTCTTCTAGGGTTTGCCTCTCCAAAGCGTTACACAAATAATGGAAAACATGCGAAAATATATATAGTATTACACTTGTGATGATGTCACCTTATAGGTTCTGATGTCTTCAGCTCGCCGTCATTAGGTTTCTTCGTATGCAAGTCTGTAACAATCCGCATTTTCGGGTTTTAACTATTTATCATCGGATTTTCACTATTCATTATTTTTACGTAAATTCAATTTCACAACTTTATAAATTAAATTGCAAAACCGAGAAACAACATTTTTTTAAACAACATATGGACTAGGTTTAATCTACATATTACTAGGATGTTTCCAGTAATATCATTTTCATTTTATGTCTTACTCTTATTTACCTATTATTTATTTATTATCATTAATTAAATAAATAAACGCTTTTACATGATTTCTATACATAAACAATGTATCTTGTACTCCAAATATATAAATATCTAGTTACTATTCATAAATATCTATTTACTATTCATCAAAATATCTAAACACTATTCATCAAAATATTTATATATTTTCACTATAAATAAATAAAAAAACTAATTCATTTTTTTTTACAGAAAAACACACACAATTCCCTCCTCCTCCTTGGTGCCGTCTCCCTTCCCCCTGCATACATCATCCATACTTGATTTTCAGGCTCTGAGTTATACACATAAGTTGAAGGCATAATTATTCTCTACGTAAAAATTAAGTTAATTTGGTGTTTCCTTGGTTGGATTAAGAGCTACACAATGGTGGATAGTAGCTGTGGTGCTAAAGGATTTTCTTGAAACATTTACAATGATAGATCTACGAATTCAAAGGATGGGTTTTTGATATGGTAGCTTAGTTCTTATTTGTAACTTGACTAGGACAATTTTGGGGTTGATTTGAAGTAAATTAGAGGTTTTATAGTTTAGATGATGGATTTTAGAATTTAGATGCGAAAGCGCTACCCAATTTGCTAGTATCATTTATCGGTTATTATCAGGTGATTTTCATAGCCCCGTTTTTATACTTGTTTTAAACTCTTTGGGGGAGATACATGCTTAACTATTTTTGACAATCACTATTATTTGCAACTACATGTTTATCTGAACTGAATGTTTATTTATGCTAGGTAACACTATTGCCATACTTAGAGTTTCTATATCAAGGACCATTAATCACTATGCGTAGTGAGTATAAATATTGTGGTTAGATCTATTGGGATTAATGTAACCATTAAGTTGACTCAGTTAGAGCAAACAAACGCAAACAAACATTGGAGAACACTAGGTATAACAACAGAATACTTACTAGGCTATGATTGCAATAATTATTCCAATTTCTATTGGTACGAGATTTACATTTTGGTTTTCATGAGGATAGTGCAATGAAAACTAATTTTCAACATTATATATATTCTTACCTAAGATGTCATGAACTCCATTTGTGATTAACACATTTGTAGTCATGTGCACACGAAGTCCATCTGGTATTAACACATTTGTAGTCATGAGTTTAAAGCATTAATACTTGTTTTAACCTATGGGTGTATAACAACGTAGCCCACGATTCAACGGACTTGGTCCAAATACGATTTTATGTACTTGGTACAAACTATGTGATCTAATGGACTTGGTGTAAATCTCAAAACTAATAGAATTGGTATAATAACAAACCAACGGACTTGGTATAATTGTGAACAAACCAGAACTAGTAAACTTTAGGTTTCGATGTCAGGAACTTAGTGCAACGAAAACACTACCTATATGTGATATTTTATTTAGTACAATAGTCATACACTTGGAATCCTAGAAGTTTACATTTATCATTTACATATACTTGTTACCAGGATTTACTTACAAAGTTTCTATAATTATTTAAACAAACTCTATGAACTCACTGATGCAGGTTTTACTGACCTGATTTTAATATTTATAAGTCTCAATATACCTATGGTCTACCCTAATGCACTAACAGGCAGTGTACCCGGTCGTGTGTAGTGTAGTATTCGGTAAAACCTAGGTCGTCCCAAAAGTTATGTGTGTAGATCTATACTAAGTCTAGGTGTCACAGATTTTAATAAGATTTCGATAAGGAATTAATTAATAAAGCAGATAAAGGCGAAACATGTGATCAATATAGGAGAGTGGTGCTAACCTAGTTATTTATCATAACTAGTAGCGTTTACTTCTAATTACTTCCAATTACTTCAGGTGGGGTCAAAGTCGCTAGGACAGCATTTGGTCAGTTCGTCCTAACCTATCAACAAAGGGTCCCACTGGAGAAGTCAGGTGTCCCCTCATAAGTCCCGCTGTTCCTGGTCCCCTAAGTCAAGTCATTAAGTACCGCTACATGCTATATTTATAATAGTGAGTGCCCGGGCGCTAGCAACTTAAACACTCACCCCTTACTTTTTAAGTTCATCCAAACGGTAGGTGATCAGTTGGTCAAATCGCACAAGTAGAAAGGGTCGTCAGTTGGTCATATCTTACCCTTCCCATCTCAGTCTATTTACTTAGGGTCAGTTGGTCATATCTCCTAAGCAACTAGCCTCTACCGCCATTCAAAACTACCGAAACAAGGGTAGCTACCAATAAACTATGCATGCATACACTTAGAAATAATTATACGGAAGCAATGTAAATGCAAACAAAACAATTAAGGAATCATAACTAGGCCAGCACCAAGAGGTGCTTAGCCGTTCATACCATAACAATCAATTCAACGTTTAATGTTACAAAATACATGAATTGAAAGTAAAGAAAAGATAAAAAGCTAATGCTTATCGTAAGGGAGTGATTTCTCCCTTGGAGATAGCTCCGTATGCTCCTCTAGATCTGCCTTCGACTTCTTCTTATGTTCTCTGATTGTTGTGTGGGAAATGGGATGATTTGAAATGCTGGAAATCGTGGGGTATTTATAGGCCAGACCTGATTACGGCGTAACTATTATAAGAGTTACACCGTAACATACAATTCTTCGTATTTTGCACTAATAATGTTGGTTACGGCATAACCTCTGGAAGGAGTTACGCCGTATCTTCAATAAATCTTGGTTACGCCGTAGTTGTTGCATGAGTTACGGCGTAATTAGTAGCGACGCGGAACCTCATTTGACCTAATATGGTTACGTCGTAATCTTGGATAGAGTTACGCCATAATCTTTTGTAAAGTTGGTTTTCTGAGCCACGCTTTAGTTACGGCGTAATGTAAGAGAGGAGTTACACCGTAACTTCTTCAAAGTGAGCATACTATGACAAATCTTCAATAAACTCTCCAAATCTGCATCTCTTTAGCTCTAGTGCTCGTAATTTACCTGAAAGTGAAATATAATGGAAACAAAACGTAAATCCATATAAATGATATAAATTACAAGCATATTGGGGGAAATTGACACTTAACATTCAAGATAATTTGATGTTATCAAATATCCCCCACATGAACTCTACTTGCCCTCAAGTAGACCTTATTAGATAGATTCCTAAAAAGATATCTCCCATTACCTAGAAAATATAAGTTTACAAATCCCTTATGCTAGAATAAAACAAAGCCGAACCCCTCACGAAATAGGAACGAAACACTCAAATCTCTCAACTATTCTAAGTGTCAACTTCGGGGTGATCACTCAATCGCACAGTGATAGCATGTATTCTATCATAAGCTTGACGGTTACACAAATCTCCACCACTAGAGTTAAGGACAAAACAATTCTCGAAGGCAATATAGGTAGACACGACAAAGGTTAAGGGTGATTTGTCATTACTAACATGTCACGGCAAAGTGGAAAAAATCAATGATACATGACCAAATCCATGGCCAAGACACCAAAGATTGCTCGCTGCATCACCTAGACACGCTTCATGACTAAAGGGTAGGATAAGACATGGGATATATAAAAGGTGTAAAATAAAAATCAAGCAAATAGTCTAAATCCATAACTAAGTCATCACCACTTACCGTCCCCCCAAAGTTCAAGTTTCGAAGTTAAGAAACCGGATCATGATATACTAGATAGATGTGTCATTAGAGGACGTCATGATGGGCACACTACCTTTTATCCAACTGTTGGCGCAATTAACAACTCCAATCTTCAAATGTGACCGAGGTGGCCTCCTCGATACTAAATCTATATTAAGCTCATACCATAGTGCTTATAACATCGCACTTTACAATCAACTGAATAACAAATACATAACTTTTTTTTAATCATAAACATAACAATAAACATAACATCCCCCCACTTGAGATGAACAATGAGAATTCGGGGGGTCTTCACTGATCTTTAAGAATATGTCGTCGACGAAAGCGTGATTCCCGAACCTTTCCACTTGAACCTTGAACTTAGGTAAATGATGACTTCCCAATCACAAATAAAGACTACAGGGTAGGCTAAGGTGTATAGGTGTAACGAAACAATATATTGGGTTAACAAAATGAAAGGAATGGCTCAGATGAGTGTATCTAGGGGTATCTTGCAATAACGGCGAGTGCAACAAAATGGTTTCACATGGGGGTCGAGAAGTCGAGGTGACTAATCGATAGACATACAATGGTAGGCTATTTGGGTGATAATCCTATAATACTGCCTTCTAAAATTGAAAAGTCCAAATACATGGAGCTAACTCAACATACCTCGTCTATGGTCTCGAAATGATGCAAAGGCCAAGTTCTAAAGTTTACAAGCTACCGGCACACTCATAATTTGGTGGATTTGGGGTAAAATTTTGGAAACGGATAAGGCTAATCTCACCATATAATATCAAGGGTTGTATGTGCTCGGCTAAGGTCTAATCTAGTTAGTTTAAGAAAAACATGTCAAAATTTTAAAAATGGCATAATTTTTCAAAATAAACTAGAAAATCGAGGGCAAAATAAAGTTCAAGAGACAATTCTACTCCCGTCCCCCCACTTGAATTTTACAAAGTCCCTTTTGTACTAAGCGTTAAATAAAGGTAAAGAGAAAAGTAGAATTAGAGCGAGAACTTCCCTGAAATTTGCTTCAAAAAGAAATAAGGCCCACGAAAGAGAGTCGTGCCTTCGCATAAGCATCCATGAGAAACTTCAATCCCTGAAATCACACTACCAACAAGCATAATTCTAAAGAAAAAAAATGAAAAATAAACCTAACTCACTTTCATAGGAATCACGGTTGCATTTAGCGCATGCAACAAGCCTTTTAAACCACTTGGTGTCCAAGTGGACGAGTGTAATCTCGTGAGGGCTTACAGGGAACATACCCATAAAGTTCATTTAAAAGACTAATACAAGGTTATTGTGTTTAAAACGAAAGAAGTAATGCAGAGGATAGTTACGTCATAATTCCAGAAGGAGTTACACCGTAACTAAGCAAAACCTAGCATACGCTGCAAAAGTGTAGCTACGGCGTAACCACTGAAATGGGATTATGCCGTAATTGGTAATGCTTCTGAGGTTCTGCTGCAAAAGGGCCTGTTACAGCGTAACCATGAGAATGAGTTACGCCGTAACTCTGGTCAGATCAGCATACTGCAACATCAACTTTTCTATGTTTCCTGCAAAAATGGTTAAAAACAAAAAACCCAACAGAAATGGAAATAAAACAAAAGAAAGGGATAATTCGGGTTGTCACCCGAAAGAGCACTTTTCTTTATTTACGAGTCTTTAAGTTAGACTCAGAGCCTTAGGGCTTTATGGTGGCCTTTGGACTTAGCCAACTTCCTTTATGTCAGCTCTTTTTGTCACACCTCCAAATTACCTGTTTTGCAGCGGAATGGAATTCCTGGGGGTTGACTGTCATAGCATCACAATCATAGTTATATTGAACGACCTAAAGTGTCGTTTGGAAAATACATCGTTTGATTTAATAAAATAATCAGAGTTTACAAAGTATAGGTCCCAAATGAAAATCAACTTGTGCGGAATCAAGTTTGTTACAAATTCAAACGATGTTTTAAAGTGTATAAATTCCCTTGTGGGACGCGTCGTCACCACGACTCTATGATAAGTCCACATGCATGCCATGAAGTGAATGCCTTAGATACCTGAGATAAAACATGCTAAAAAGTGTCAACACAAAAGTTGAGTGAGTTCATAGAGTTTGTGTTGAAATGTAAAACCTTTCAAAATTTGCTTATGCAACAAAGGCATTGTAAATCCACTCAGTTCCAAGTTCCGCCCATACAAAACTTGCAACCTGTGTTTTCACAACCCACTGCCAAAATGTGTATAATATATGTTCAAACACACATCGTCAAATGAATTCACAAAATAGTGCATAACTTAATGCATCAATAGTTACTTGACATAACACATAATCCGTATTGTTTCAAATTGTTCCAAGACCATTAGTTCATGTTTGTACCAAGACCGCTAGTTCATGATATTACCAAGACCATTAGCTCAATGAGTATACCAAGACCATTAGCTCAATGAATATACCAAGACCATTAGCTCAATGAATATACCAAGACCATTAGCCCAATGATTATACCAAGACAATTAGCCCAATGATTTATGATATAGAAATTCTAAATATGACAATATTGTTACTTCGCATGACTAAACTTTCAGTTCAGATAAACACATAGTTTGCAAATAGACCTGAATGTCATAAAAGTAGTTGAGCATGTATCTCCCCCAAAGAGTTTAATAAAAGCATTAAAAAAATTGAAAATGGGGCTATGGAAACTCACGGTAATCCATAAAAGTTAAAGTACTTGTGAAAGTAAATGGAAATATTTGAGCATGTATCTCCCCCAAAAGTAATTCAAAACGTATAAAAGTAGGGGCTATGAAACTCACTTGGTGAATTGATGCGATGACAAAAGTGAGTACACTGAAATGAAGCGTGAATCTCTAACCTTGACCTATTATGAATGATATGATACATAATAAGTCATGATGTAATGTCATGCATGCAATTTGTATGATATCTATACCACTTGTGAATTTTTGAAAATAACACTTATCGTCGAAAAATAATCTTATAACGTCTTGACCATTTATAAATTACTTTACATGTATTTACGTTGAAGTGATATCCTACGATAATCATTTAGTGATTTATTATGAAATTATAACTTTTCATCGTAAAATAATGTCATTGAAAATTTCATGAAAGTGACTAAGTACCCTTAAAAAGCTAGTCGTAAAATGGTGCACGTCGAGTGTTAGGAAACAAAATCAACGGTTTTGGGAAGCTTGTATCATTATCTCAAAGTTTTAGCATTTAAGTTTTCATCCTAGTGGTCTCGATCATGGAGAAAATATAGGTAAAGTATGGTACTTGTATCCAAAATATTGTTTAAGGGTGGTTTTCGGCAAAATTTAAGTGACCTTATTTTATTCATTACAACTCCGTTTGACGAACGGTTGAACATTTTGAAAAATAGGCTAGGCGAACTTACTTTTACTAGAAGACATCATTTTTATAAGAAAAAGTACTCCAATTTAGTTCTCCAAATTAGTTCTCCAAATTTTGCTCTCCAAATTTAGTTCTCCAAATTTTGTTCTCCAATTTAGTTCTCTAAATTCAGTTCTCCACATTTAGTTCTCCAAATTTTGACTACTTTACAAACATTCTTGACCCGTTTTTGACTCGTAAAAAGTGGAAGTAATATGCTGAATTTTCTGATTTTTATAGCTTTCGTCGTCAAACTTGAAAAATTCATATCTTCTTCTTTATAACTCCGTTTTAACCCGTTCAAGCGACCACGTTTTTGTTTTAAAGTATATTTTCTAAATATCTAGTCCAAAAATTTTTATCTACTGTCAAGAATTCCAGAATTTCAAAATAAGATCAGACCTTTAACTAAAGTTGTCGAAATGAGTTTTTCTCGCGCAAAACATATTCTAACCAATTCAAACCAACTCCGAAGCTATTCTAATCCTACCATACACCTTCTTAGGGTGTCATGGGTTCCTAGACATCACCAAAAGTGATATAATTCAAGGAGTAATTATAGGATGATGAATATATATATATATATATATATATATATATATATATATATATATATATAACTCTTAAAAACAATAAAAAGTGGTATAAACATCAATATGACTTGCATGTTTTTATCAAATATGATGAAATGAACATAAAATGAATATGGAATATGAATATGAACATGAAATGCTTACTAGTAACTTGATGAGGTTAAATGAACAAGGTTAATCCTAACACCATAGGTTTTTATTTCAAAACCTTAACTAAGAGTGTGTCTAGATTGATATAAACTTGACTTGAAAAATTTTGGTGATCTCCTTCCTTGTTTCTTTGGTGGCCGGTTATGGAGAAGAGAGGAGAAGAGAGTGGTTTGCTTTTTTTTACACTTTGGATATTTGATTGTATGTGTTGTATTTTGATTATAATATGATATATGGTAAGATATTTAGTTCAAAAGAGTGTGACTCATCTATGTATGTCGACACATACATTAAACAAAAGACTAGATGTATTTTGATCATTTAAGCATGTGCAGGTAGAAGTAAAGGTGTAATTATTTAGGGATATTTGGTAACTTGTATACATATTTAAGCATTTAGGGTAACGTTAGCTAAAAATAAATTTTAACGTGTCAAAATAAAATATATTGAAGTCATAAAAATTATAAAAATACATTCCTTACAAAATTTGAGTGAAATAATAATTATCGTGTAGTTTTTACGAAAACCGTCGTAATTATATAAATATAACAATTTATATACAAAATAAATTTAAAACACTGGGTAAACTCATAATATTATTTTTATAATCTTAATATGAGTATAAAAAATATATCGGGATAATTTTTGGAAGTATCGGATCAATTGTTCAAAATAATTAATTACGCGATTGCGTTTATTTAATAAAAATTATGCGTTTAATGTGAAATGCAAAACCATGCATGAACTAATATGATGATAATGATGCTAATGATATGTAGACTAAACCTAGTCTATATGAAATGTCCTTGAATGATGGTTCATGAATTCGCAGCTAAACCATTAAGGTTACGCGAATTTGATACTCGTAAACCTAGTTTACGCTAAATGATGAAATAGTGAAACTTGAATAGTGTTTTTCTCCGGGAATGAATAGTAAACTTGAGAAATGACCTAAAATTGCGAGTTGTCACATTCGCCCACCCAAAAAGGAATTCAGTCCCTGAATTCAGTTCGTGTTAGTCTATCGAATTTTTTTGAGTTTATGATGTGTAACGAGGAAAGAAGACATGAAGAGGTGTCGTTATGGTTATCGATGATTGAGAGCGTACAAAACATCGTAGTAGAAAAAATATTGGAAGAATATCTCCGATGAGCATTACTTTGACTAATAGGAATATGTGAAAATCTTGCTTCCACTAAGATTTATAAATAACTGCCCCCAACATAACATGATCCCTCCAGAATTAGACATAGTTAGCTAGGCTATGTATAATTAAGGAACGATAATGTGACGTTCGGTTTAGTTGTTATAACTCTCAATGTTTATAGAGATCTAAACCTTGTAAGTGATAACGAATCAGAAGAAAAAGAAAGTCTGATAGATGAGAATATTTTACAATGAGTGGTTTATCAAACAGTAATACATCTTAAGTTATAAAGATCCGGATACGATGGAAGACATAAACTTAGTACGACATAGTGTATAAGGAAAATGAGACTGTTAGTTTCTAAATTTCTTCAGTCTTCCGCGTTGTTGAGACCATGGCGAGCTTCTCCTCCTTCTAACATGTATGCATTCCCATGAGCACCTTCAACTTGTTGACCTTGGTTTTGAGGACATTGATTCCGATAGTGTCCTTGCTCCCCGCATCCGTAACATGTAACTATGGCCTTGCCTCTATAATTCCTGGCAAGGTGTCCCAGTTTTTGACACTTGTAGCACTTAGCAGGACAAAGACCCGTGTGATGATACTTACATCGATTACATAGTGGGTAGGTTCCAGCATAACCTCTGCCTTCTATTGGTGCAGCAACATAAACCATTGCAGTTTCTTGCCCTCTATTCTGTTGTTGGTGATGGTTAGTGTTACGGTTTTAGTTGTTGTTAACATAACCTCCCTGGTCATTTTCCCATTTCCTTTTGTTGTTGCTAGTTTGGTGGTTGTTGTTGTTGCGGTTATTGTTGATAATGTTTTCCCCTTTCACAACTTGAGCCATGAGTTTTTGAGTTATCCTGATAGTTTCTTCAATTGTTTGTGGATCGGAAGAAGTTACATCTCCTTGAATACATTGTGGAAGTCATCCAATGAAATTTTCTAGTAGTTTCTCATTGTCCGAAACCATTGATGGACATAGTGCAGCCAATTCTTGAAACCTCCTGATGTAGGTCTCGATGTCATAACCAACAGTTACTAACTCATAAAATTCCGTTTCTAATTTCTTCACCTCTGTGTGTGGACAATACTTCTTTGTCAACAACCTCTTGAATTGATCCCACGTGAGCTTGTAAGCATTTTCGATACCAATAGGCTGCGCATACGAATTCCACCATGACATTGCGCCATCTAAGAGTGTACCAGTGGCGAACTTTACCTTGCAGTCATCTGGGCAATTGCATAGAAGAAATATAGACTCCATCTTTTCAAACCAACGGATCATAGCAGTGGCTCCTTCCGTGCCTTTGAACTTTGTGGGATCACAGTTCTTAAAGTCCTTGTATGTACAATTTCAGACTCCAGACCCTCTTGCAGCTCCTGTGGCAGCAGCAAATCTAGCAGCTTCGGCAGCAGCCGCGGCCTCGGCAGCAGCAGCTACCATTGCTCGTTCTTTCCTTAGTGCCTCAGCTATACTATCCTCTACATACTTTTGGATAGCAGATGGTTTCATGTCTAGTGCAGCTTTCTTCGGCGCCATAACTCTTCAAAATAAGAGGAAAAATGAGACGTAGCAAAGTCCTATGTTAAGAATAAGCGCTCTAAAGAGATGTGATGTGAGGTGATAAGTTTGAGGTTACTTTTCAAATGAGTGACGGTTTAGTGACTTAATGTGTGAATAACGTGTAACTCGACATGTTAGTGGTGAAACAAAGGAGTGAGAGTGACTTTGCCCTACTTAAAGGTTTTATCTCGGCATTCGACGTTATCGGTGATGAGTCAACTGATATTAAAATCGCGATAAGGAATGACAAGGCATTCTCCACATTAGAGTATGAGGAAAGGATAATGGGATGGGTATTTAAAGGCATCCATGTGACAATCGATTTGAAATGAAAGTAAATAACTCGAAAAATGTATGTATAAACCGCATGTAAAGTGAATATGCACTTATGATGAAATGATGAGATGCTATGATGATGTAGTTATAGTCTAGGGTCAATGATGCAACCTAGTTCTCTATAACTGAAGCTCTGATGCCAATCTGTCACACCCCCAAATTACTTGTTTTGCAGCGGAATGGAATTCCTGGGGGTTGACTGTCATAGCATCACAATCACAGTTATATTGAACGACCTAAAGTGTCGTTTGGAAAATACATCATTTGATTTAATAAAATAATCAGAGTTTACAAAGTATATGTCCCAAATGAAAATCAACTTGTGCGGAATTAAGTTTGTTACAAATTCAAACGATGTTTTAAAGTGTATAAATTCCCATGTGAGACGCGTCGTCACCACGACTCTATGATAAGTCCACATGCATGCCATGAAGTGAATGCCTTAGATACCTGAGATAAAACATGATAAAAAGTGTCAACACAAAGGTTGAGTGAGTTCATAGAGTTTGTGTTGAAATGTAAAACCTTTCCAAATTTGCTTATGCAGCAAAGGCATTGTAAATCCACTCAGTTCTAAGTTCCGCCCATACAAAACTTGCAACCTATGTGTTCACAACCCACTGCCAAAATGTGTATAATATATGTTCAAACACACATCGTCAAATGAATTCACAAAATAGTGCATAACTTAATGCATCAATAGTTACTTGACATAACACATAATCCGTATAGTTTCAAATTGTTCCAAGACCATTAGTTCATGTTTGTACCAAGACCGCTAGTTCATGATATTACCAAGACCATTAGCTCAATGAATATACCAAGACCATTAGCTCAATGAATATACCAAGACCATTAGTTCAATGAATATACCAAGACCATTAGTTCAATGAATATACCAAGACCATTAGCCCAATGATTATACCAAGACAAATAGCCCAATGATTTATGATATAGAAATTCTAAATATGGCAATACTGTTACTTCGCATGACTAAACTTTCAGTTCAGATAAACACATAGTTTGCAAATAGACATGAATGTCATAAAAGTAGTTGAGCATGTATCTCCCCCAAAGAGTTTAATAAAAGCATTAAAACAATTGAAAATGGGGCTATGGAAACTCACGGTAATCCATAAAAGTTAAAGTACTTGTGAAAGTAAATGGAAATATTTGAGCATTAATCTCCCCCAAAAGTAATTCAAAACGTATAAAAGTAGGGGCTATGAAACTCACTTGGTGAATTGATGCGATGACAAAAGTGAGTACACTGAAATGAAGCGTGAATCTCTAACCTTGACCTATTATGAATGATATGATACATAATAAGTCATGATGTAATGTCATGCATGCAATTCGTATGATATCTATACCACTTGTGAATTTTTGAAAATAACACTTATCGTCGAAAAATAATCTTATAACGTCTTGACCATTTATAAATTACTTTACATGTATTTACATTGAAATGATATCCTACGATAATCATTTAGTGATTTATTATGAAATTATAACTTTTCGTCGTAAAATAATGTCATTGAAAATTTCATGAAAGTGACTAAGTACCCTTGAAAAGCTAGTCGTAAAATGGTGCACGTCGAGTGTTAGGAAACAAACTCAACGGTTTTGGGAAGCTTGTATCATTATCTCAAAGTTTTAGCATTTAAGTTTTCATCCTAGTGGTCTCGATCATGGAGAAAATATAGGTAAAGTATGGTACTTGTATCCAAAATATTGTTTAAGGGTGGTTTTCGGCAAAATTTAAGTGACCGTATTTTATTCATTACAACTCCGCTTGACGAACGGTTGAACATTTTAGAAAATAGGCTAGGCGAACTTACTTTTACTAGAAGACATCATTTTTATAAGAAAAAGTACTCTAATTTAGTTCTCCAAATTAGTTCTCCAAATTTTGTTCTCCAATTTAGTTCTCTAAATTTAGTTCTCCACATTTAGTTCTCCAAATTTTGACTTCTTTACAAACATTCTTGACCCGTTTTTGACTCGTAAAAAGTGGAAATAATATGCTGAATTTTCTGATTTTTATAGCTTTCGTCGTCAAACTTGAAAAATTCATATCTTCTTCGTTATAACTCCGTTTTAACCCGTTCAAGCGACCACGTTTTTGTTTTAAAGTATATTTTCTAAATATCTAGTCCAAAAATTTTTATCTACTGTCAAGAATTCCATAATTTCAAAATAAGATCAGACCTTTAACTAAAGTTGTCGAAATGAGTTTTTCTCGCGCAAAACCTATTCTAACCAATTCAAACCAACTCCGAAGCTATTCTAATCCTACCATACACCTTTTTAGGGTGTCATGGGTTCCTAGACATTACCAAAAGTGATATAATTAAAGGAGTAATTATAGGATGATGAATATATATATATATATATATATATATATATATATATATATATATATATATATATATATATATATATATATATATATATATATATATATATATATATATATATATATATATATATATATATAACTCTTAAAAACAATAAAAAGTGGTATAAACATCAATATGACTTGCATGTTTTTATCAAATATGATGAAATGAACATAAAATGAATATGGAATATGAATATGAACATGAAATGCTTACTAGTAACTTGATGAGGTTAAATGAACAAGGTTAATCCTAACACCCTAGGTTTTTATTTCAAAACCTTAACTAAGAGTGTGTCTAGATTGATATAAACTTGACTTGAAAATTTTTGGTGATCTCCTTCCTTGTTTCTATGGTGGCCGGTTATGGAGAAGAGAGGAGAAGAGAGTGGTTTGCTTTTTTTTACACTTTGGATATTTGATTGTATGTGTTGTATTTTGATTATAATATGATATAAGGTAAGATATTTAGTTCAAAAGAGTGTGACTCATCTATGTATGTCGACACATACATTAAACAAAAGACTAGATGTATTTTGATCATTTAAGCATGTGTAGGTAGAAGTAAAGGTGTAATTATTTAGGGATATTTGGTAACTTGTATACATATTTAAGCATTTAGGGTAACGTTAGCTAAAAATAAATTTTAACGGGTCAAAATAAAATATATTGAAGTCATAAAAATTATAAAAATACATTCCTTACAAAATTTGAGTGAAATAATAATTATCGTGTAGTTTTTACGAAAACCGTCGTAATTATATAAATATAACAATTTATATACAAAATAAATTTAAAACACTGGGTAAACTCATAGTATTATTTTTATAATCTTAATATGAGTATAAAAAATATATCGGTATAATTTTTGGAAGTATCGGATCAATTGTTCAAAATAATTAATTACGCGATTGCGTTTATTTAATAAAAATTATGCGTTTAATGTGAAATACAAAACCATGCATGAACTAATATGATGATAATTATATGTAGACTAAACCTAGTCTATATGAAATGTCCTTAAATGATGGTTCATGAATTCGCAGCTAAACCATTAAGGTTATGCGAATTTGATACTCGTAAACATAGTTTACGATAAATGATGAAATAGTGAAACTTGAATAGTGTTTTTCTCCAGGAATGAATAGTAAACTTGAGAAATGACCTGAAATTGCGAGTTGTCACACTTTTACTTGAAGAGGGCTGGTCCGAAACACGTGGAGAAATAAACCGAGTTATGGAATATCGATTTTCTTGCAAAAAATTAGCCTTTGCCCACTCGTAACGAAATTTAGCCTCTTCTTCCCATTTTATTTTAACATCTCCAAACTTTACTCGTAACCAGTTTTTAAATGAGATTCCCTTGTATCCGACTTCCCTTCTCTTTTCCTCGTCAAAAGATGCCCATTCCTTGTGTTTGAGCCAGTTAGGATCGGGGAATTCTCCTCCATTGCAGATCTTGCGGTTGGGGTTGCATGTTGGCCATGCCCTGGTGAATTCATCAGACATCATAGCTGGTTCACAAAAATGAATAGTCCAATCGACCTTAGTGAACCAATCGTTCATAATATTGTGCCCTTGAATCCATCGTCTCTTAACTAATTTTTCTTCTTCCCAACACCACCAAACTTCTGCTGCTTTTTTAATCCTACGAATGAGAAATTATCCTCCTCCATTACATCATTTTTGATAAAGAGAGCATGTAGGCAATGTTACTTTGGACCCTTCAATCAAACAAATTTTAGGAGCACAACAGTGAAGTTTACCCGTAACAACATAACTAGGCACAGAAGGTCGGACCTCATTATCTTCTTCATTGCTGTTGTCATCATCACTTGACTCGGTCCCCTGCAAATGGACAACATATGACGGAGGAAACCTATTGGAATAATCCACTTTAACCTCCGGTGAATCCTTAGTTGTTACAATTTCATCCGGCTCATGGCATAAGGTCTTGTCTAATTTAAATTCTATTTTATCACCATAATATCCCAATGAGTCAAGGAACGGTTTACCAAGAATCAAACGTTCCTTCGTATTTTTCTCCATGTCGATAACCATAAATTCGGGGGCAGAAACAAATCTATTGACCTTAACACAAGTCCCACCTGTAATAACGGAGTAGCCTTGGTCTTATTTGCCATCTCAATCACGATATCCGTTTTCCAAAGATGGATTAATTTGAGTTTTAAGAATATGGAAAGTGGCATGAGGTTTATACTAGACCCGAAATCTACTACTCCTAAGATATCATAATTTCCAACTGAACATGGAATGACTAACCCGGGTCTGCGCTAATATCCTTAACTGAAAATAAACGGATTGCTGACCTGGTTACGCTTTCTGAATCATGGTTACGCCGTAACTCGGGGAAATAGTTACGGCGTAACTGCACCGGAGTGTCGACAATTGTCTTCTCTAATTTTTGGTTATAGATTTGCACTCGTCAATCACTTCCTGCGAATAATTATCAGCAAAAACGGCATTGCATGCTACCATAGGTTTGGTCCCCTCAGGTTCAATGTTACTCATCTATATCTCTGCACTGAGCTTTTCTACCATGGCTTCAAGGTTTTTTAGGGTTATGTCGTGCCTGGAAAGATTTTTATTTGTGTTTTCTTGGAAATCCCTGAGCCATTTATCTTGTTCCTTTTTCTTCTGGGCTGAACTTTCCAGGAATTTGTTCATGGTCTCTTCAAGGCTGGGCTTTTTTTCTCCATAAGGCCCGCGGTTGTAATTTTCACGATACGCATTACTATTTCGATTATCTCCATAAAACGGTCGATTTTCTCCATATTTAGCTTCTTCGATTATGTTTTCTTCATTAATGTGAGGACAATTCTTGGTGAGATGTCATCTCCCGCAGCTTTCGCAACCTACTTGGAAGGCATGAACAGTGTCCCTGATTTTTAGCATATCCCGACCCAGATTCTCTAGCTTGTTAGTGATGGCTTCAAATCCGTCAAAACTTCCGCCTTGGTTTCTTATGATTCCTCCATCGTGCCATTTTTGGGAATGATCAGCCATTTTTTGGATGGCATTAATTTCTAGAGTATGAGTCACGCTCGGAATTGGTCCTTGATAGTCCAACATCTGTTTTGTAGTCACGTTGATTCCTTTGTAGAAGATGTTGACCTTTTGCTGGTTGTTCAGATCATGTGTAGGACACTTGTAGAGGAGATCGTTGCATCTATCCCAGGCTTGATACAATGTTTCATCATCTTCTTGCTTGAAATTATGGATCTCTAAAAGCTGGTTAGATATCTTCGACGGAGGACAATACCTCTGGATGAAGTACTTCTTTAGTAGAGCCCAAGTATTAATTTCCCCTGCAGGCAATCTTTCGATCCATCTTCTGGCAGCCCCAGTAAGAGTCATGGGGAACACCCTTAGCATAACAGCATCATGAGACACACCCGAAATTTTGAAAAGACTTGCGATGTATAAGACATTTTCAAAGTGCTCATACGCATCTTCGTTCCTGTTTCCTGAAAAAGGGTTAGCACGAAGCTCCCTCATAAACTGGTCTTTAATCTCGAGACAGACATCAACTCCAATTGCCGGTCTTACGAGCCCCGACCCTTGTTCTTCTCTTGAAAATGCCATATATTCCTCAAGAGTGAGGTCATCAATGTTAACAACTTCCATGGTACCTGAAAACATGAAAAGAGATCGTGAGAATTTGAGAGAATTTTAAAACAAAACAAAAATGAAAGACTTAATAGAAATCTTAATATAACTCCCCGACAACGGCGCCAAAAAATTGATGCAGGTTTTATTGACCAGGTTTTAATATTTATAAGTCTCGTTATACCTATGGTCTACCCTAATGCACTAACGGGTAGTGTACCCGGTTGTGTATAGTGTAGTAATCGGTAAAACCAAGGTCTTCCCAAGAGTTATGTGTATGGATCTATACTAAGTCTAGGTGTCACAGATTTTAATAAGATTTCGATAAGGAATTAATTAATAAAGCAAATAAAGGCGAAAGATGTGATTAATAGAGGAGAGTAGTGCTAACCTAGTTATTCATCCTAACTAGTAGTGTTTACGTATAATTACTTACAATTACTTCAGGTGGGGTCAAAGTCGCTAGGACAGTATTTGGTCAGTTCGTCCTAACCTATCAACAAAGGGTCCCACTGGAGAAGTCAAGTGTCCCCTCAGAAGTCCAGTTGTTCTTGTTCCCCTAAGCCAAATCATTAAGTACCGCTACATGCTAGATTTATAATAGTGAGTGCCCGGGCACTAGAAACTTAAACACTCACCCCTTACTTCTTAAGTTCATCCAAGCGGTAGGTGATCAGTTGGTCAAATCGCACAAGTAGAAAGGGTCGTCAGTTGGTCATATCTTACCCTTCCCGTCTCAGTCTACTCACTTAGGGTCAGTTGGTCATATCTCCGAAGCAACTAGCCTCTACCGCCATTCAAAACTACCGAAACAAGGGTAGCTACCAATAAACTATGCATGCATACACTTAGAAATAATTATACGGAAGCAATATAAACGAAAACAAAGTAATTAAGGAATCATAACTAGGCCGACACCAAGAGGTGCTTAGCCGCTCATATTAACCATAACAATTAATTCAATGTTTAATGTTACGAAATACATGAATTGAAAGTAAAGAAAAGATAAAAAGCTAATGCTTATCGTAGGGGAGTGATTTCTCCCTTGGAGATAGCTCTATATGCTCCTCTAGATCTGTCTTCGACTTCTTCTCACGTTCTCTGATTGTTGTGTCTGAAATGAGATGATTTGAAATGCTGGAAAGCGTGGGGTATTTATAGGCCAAACCTGATTACGGCGTAAATATTATAAAAGTTACCCCGTAACATACAACTCTTTGTATTTTGCACTAATAATGCTGGTTACGGCGTAACCTCTGGAACGAGTTACGCCGTATCTTCAATAAATCTTGGTTACGCCGTAGTTGTTGCATGAGTTACGGCATAAATAGTAGCGGCGCGGAACCTCATTTGACCTAATATGGTTACGTTGTAATCTTGGATAGAGTTACACCATAATCTTCTGTAAAGTTGGTTTTCTGAGCCACGCTTTAGTTAAGGCGTAATGTAAGAGAGGAGTTACGCCGTAACTTCTTCAAAGTGAGCATACTATGACAAATCTTCAATAAACTCTCCAAATCCGCGTCTCTTTGGCTCCAATGCTCGTAATTTACCTTAAAGTGAAATATAATGGAAAAAAACGTAAATCCATATAAATGATATAAATTACAAGCATTATCGGGGGAAATTGACACTTAATATTCAGGAAAATTTGATGTTATCACTCACCAACATTTGTGTTGACTTTTTTAGCATGTTTATCTCAGGTCCATGAGGCACGAGACTGGCAAGGATGGAAAGGAAGGGCACAAGTACACAAGATGGCTATAAATTTTATTATTATTCGAAAACTTATTTGTCAAATTTGTAAACCGTGAAACTACTGGGATCTCATTTTTGCAAACTCTAATATTTATATAATTCGAATGATAAATGTTTTAAAACGACTCCATCAGAGTTCATTTTCTATTGTTATAACTGTTGTGCCGTAAAGTAACACCCAGTTTGAATTTCGCTGCGTATCACGAAATTGGGGATGTTACAGATTGGTATCAGAGCTATAGTAATAGAGAAACGGGTCTGATTGAGATCTAAACTATAACCACTTTTACAAACTAAATATGTTATAGCCTTTCTCTCTCTATGCCTTCCATCCTCCAGACGATTATGTGACTTTTAGGCATTTTATTTTACACGAACATACTAGAATATTAATGTATAACACACACTAAATTCCAGGACGAAATTCCCTTTAAGGTGCTAAGATTGTAACAATTTGCATTTTCGGGTTTTAACTATTCATCCCTGGATTTTCACTATTCATTATTTTTACGTAAATTAAATTTTACAACTTTAGAAATTAAATTGCAAAACCGAGAAACAACATTTTTTTAAACAACATATGGACTAGGGTTAATCTACATAATGCTAGGACGTTTTCAGTAATATCATTTTCATTTTATGTCTTACTCTTATTTACCTATTATTTATTTATTATCATTAATTAAATAAAGAAACGCTTATACATGATTGCTATGCATAAACAATGTATCTTTTACTCTTAATATATAAATATCTAGTTACTATTTATAAATATCTAGTTACTATTTATAAATATTTATTTACTATTCATCAAAATATCTAAACACTATTTATCAAAAAATCTAGATATTTTCTTTATAAATAGAAACAAAAACTAGTTCATTTTTTTAACATAAAAACACAAACAACTCCCTCCTCCTCCTTGGTGCCGTCTCCCTCCCCCTGCATACATCATCCATACTTGATTTTCAGGCTCCGAGTTATACACATAAGTTGAAGGCATAAGTATTCTCTACGTAAAAATTAAGTTAATTTGGTGTTTCCTTGGTTGGATTAAGAGCTACACAATGGTGGATATGAGTTGTGGTGCTAAAGGAACTTCTTGAAACAATTTCAATGATAGATCTATGAATTCTAAGGATGGGTTTTTGATATGGGAGCTTAGTTTTGATTTGTAACTTGATTAGGACAGTTTTGGAGTTGATTTGAAGTAAATTAGAGGTTTTATACTTTAGAAGATGGATTTTAGAATTTAGATGCGGAAGCGCTGCCCAATTTGCTACTATCATTTATCGGTTATTCTCATGTGAGTTTCATAGCCCCGTTTCTGTACTTGTTTTAAACTCTTTGGGGGAGATACATGCTTAACTATTTTTGACAATCACTATTATTTGCAACTACATGTTTATCTGAACTGAATGTTTATTTATGCTAGATAGCATTATTGCCCTACTTAGAGTTTCTATATCAAGGACCATTAAGCATTTTGCGTAGTGAGTATGAATATTGTGGTTAGATCTATGGGATTAATGTAACCATTAAGTTGACTCAGTTAGAGCAAACAAACGCAAACAAACATTGGAGAACACTAGGTATAACAACATGATACTTACTAGGCTATTATTGCTACAATTATTCTAATTTCTATTGGTACGAGATTTACATTTTGGTTTTCATGAGGATAGTGAAATGAAAACTGTTTTTCAACATTATATATATTCTTGCCTAAGATGTCATGAAGTCCTTTTGTGATTAACACATTTGTAGTCATGTACGCATGAAGTCCATCTGGTGTTAACACATTTGTAGTCATGAGCTTAGAGCATTAATACATGTTTTAACCTATGGGTGTATAACAACGTAACCCACGTTTCAACGGACTTGGTCCAAATATGATTTTATGTACTTGGTACAAACTATGTGATCTAATGGACTTGGTGTAAATCTCGAAACTAGTATAATTGGTTTAATAGCAAACCAACGGACTTGGTATAATTGTGAACAAACCAGAACTAGTTAACTTAAGGTTTCGATGTCAGGAACTTAGTGTAATGGAAACACTACCTATATGTGATATTGTATTTAGTACAATAGTCATACACTTGCAATCCTAGAAGTTTACATTTATCATTTACATATACTTGTTACCAGGATTTACTTACAAAGTTTCCACAATTATTTAAAAAAAACTCTATGAACTCACCAACCTTTATGTTGACTCTTTTAGCATGTTTATCTCAGGTCCATGAGGCACGAGGCTGGCAAGGATGGAAAGGAAGGGCACAAGTACACAAGATGGCTATAAATTTTATTATTATTCGATAACTTATTTGACATATTTGTAAACCATGAAACTACTGGGACCTCATTTTGTAAACTCTGATATTTATATAATTCGAATGATAAATCTTTTAAAACGACTCAATTAGAGTTCATTTTCTATTGTTATAACTGTCATGCCATGAAGTAACACCCAGTTTGAATTATGCTGCATTCACGAAATTAGGGGTGTTACAAAGTCTCCGTTATGAGGTCGTCGCTATGGATCTCTGACGCCGTCATGTGATGCCTGACGTTGTCCCCTTGTAAATGATTTGGGCCGTCTCTTGTTAACTTTGTACATAACTCTCAAGTTCAAATTATACCTGACGCCGTCAGGTTGTAGTGTCTTCAGATTCTACTGAGGCGTCGCTTGTTAATTTTCCACCAAAAATTCATCTTCAGTAATAAGTGACGGCGTCACGTTGTGATGTGTAACGCCGTCAGACTCCCTTATCTGACAGAATTTTGCGTCTTTGTTGTTTTCTTCATTTTTTCGTCCGAATAAGCCATAAATGTGCCTATTTCCAGATTTTTCGTCCCAAGTACCTAAAGTGCAAAAAGAAACGACTTAGGGCTATATTTGATACACGATTTTGGGCTTAAATGACCCTTTAAAAATGTATCAAATAAATCCTTATCAAATATTACTACACTTGGGATTTGCTTGTCCTCAAGCAAATGTGTTTTTAACAAATCAATTTACAAGTTAGCGGCCATTTAACATTGGTTTAAAATATTTTACAATACTTAGAAACTCTACAATAGTCAAAACAAGCACGAAAATCATATACTAGTACCTCACATAAAATGTTTGGATTCTCTCATCTTTCGAGTGTATAAGTTGTATAACATGTATGGAAACGGAAAAATAAACACTCTATACCTGTCATAGCACATATATTACCATAGGCTTGAGAATAGATCAAACCTCCACCTCTTTGGCGTAAGCACCTAGGATAAGCTATCAAAAAAGTCTTTTAAGGGTTGTAAGGTTAGGTGTAAGGGTATGGAAAACACGGTTGTTTACTGGTGGCAAGTCAATTATCTAAGTTAATTACATGTAAAATGTTGCGTAGCTAAGCCAAGACTTGACTCACTAACTTCTAACTCTTTTTGTATTTTTCTTGAATCTTTCTTGACTTAAACATAAAATATAAAGGATAGAGGCGGGATGGTAGTCTTTATGTTTTCTTTCTTTCTTTTCTATTTTGTTTTTTTCTTTTTTTTTCTCTATTTTGTTTCTTCATACACTCTTGCCCTACCATCCGCAAGTAATACATCATATAACTAAGGGATTTATAGTTGCATCCCTACACTTGAACTTTTAAATATATAAAAATTAACTAATGACCCGAATTACAAGAATCAAAACACATGGAATACTTACACATTTACTTAGATATGGGGATTATAATTGAATTTTTCCCATTACTCCATAATAAATATTACTAAACTCATGAATCCCAATCATCCCAAAACTGTATACACAAGATATGACTCGACTTAGCAATCATGTAATCAACTAGACAATTAACTAAGGGTTTAACAAATATGTTGTAACACTAATGCACTAAAGATGAGTGCATACAAGGAAGGCTAAGGCGATTTAGGTGTACATTTGGGGGTGGATTATAAACAATGCTCTTCATTAATATTTCTAAATCCACTGAAATATCATGAGAACCGCAAAAAGAATAGGCTCAGAAGGGTTAACTAGGGGTATCTTGTACTAAAAATGAGTACATAGCAAGGGCGCGGGGCAATTACATGACCAGTGTAGCCAATTTAATTATATAAACAGGTTTAAAACAAGGGTTATTTTAATGCCTCTTATCATTTAGTTAATCCTAACTACACGAATATAGTCCCACTAGCAATCTCGGAATGCATCACAAAACAAGTTCTAGAATCTATATACTACCGGTAAACTCATAAGCATTAAAAGTGAATGCTTTTATCCTATATACCTAAAGGCGAACCTCACATTTTTGGGGTGGAATTTGAGTGGTAGGGTTTTTGTGCTAGCTATATAATTCTTATCCATGAGACGCTTTATTAAGACTAAAGTTTCATCTGTAAATGTCATAAAAAAATTTAAATTTGGTGCTAAAATTACCCTAACATGTATTTCTTTTGGTTTATTACACAATTACTAGAAAGCGAAACAAATATCAAGTAAGTGATTAGTTTCTAAGGTATCCCTTTTTCCCTCCCTACACTTAAATTGAAAATTGTCCCCAATGTTCTTAAAAAGTATCAAAGTTATGATAACGGAAAAGAAAAACAAAAGATATAGGAGAAACTAAGACTCCCCTGATTTGCTCAGCATGGATGATAAAAATATGGTTGAATCCTCCTCCAAGAAGATAAATCAAAGATATGCTTCTCTTTCAATATGAACTTGAATATTCTTGTCCAATATAACCAGTAAATCAATAAGAAAACGAACACGAAACCTAGCATAAAATCGGCGGTAAACACTATATATAATAAAATTAAATCTTATAAAGCAAATAAGATATAATGCTTGAAAAATAAATGTTTACAGGATCTTGGAATTTCAAAACTTCTGGAAATTTTCAAAAAATAAGTTTCGAGAGAAAAACAAAAATCTTGAAAACTGTTGCTACAGTGCCTGACGTCGTCAGGTGTTAATAGGCTCTCCATGAGGGGTGGTGAAACATGATAGAATATATGATCATTTACTGTAAACTCTCATGTTCGATTTTCGTTCTATTAAACAAATATAAACTTCCCTACACTTATCATGTTAGGACCGTTTAACACAAGATTTATGTGGTTCGGGAGGACGGGGTTGGTGATTGAATATGAAAGTATTCATCTTATTTAGAGATAGAAACTAGAGAGAGGGAGGAGAAAACAAAGACTTTTATTAAGAAAACACACACTACACCTTTAGCCTAATGCTTCACCACCCCTCATGGAGAGTCATGAGGGGTATTTATAGGCTCAACAAACCTTAACTTTGCCACTTAAACGATGCTAGTCCCTATGGGCAAAGTATTCTACGCATCTAGTCCAATTCACGTATGTGACATTATCTTTATAAAAAAGCGAGGCTAACAATCTCCCTCCAAGATATCGTCACACGTGAATGGTTACAATGAGACCTATAAATACAAAACAAAGTAAATTACAATAGTAATGAACAATGTTGACTTTGTTGAAGCGCAGAGTCTCTGTAGTCTAGATACTGAGGCAAACTTGAAGTTCTCTCTTCCGAAGATCTCGGCATTTGATCTTTGGCGCTGACGGTACAAATCCTTGTAGCTCTGAACTTCAACTGTAACGGTATAGTTAGGTTATTACTCCCTCCTAACTAGTGAGCCTTTTTTTCATTCACTGCTCCCTCCTGAACCAACAACACTCTTCCAACATGCAGCGGAGAAAGTAAACTCTTGATAGTAGCACAATGGTTGTCGTTCTGGGAACATCGTAACAACATAACTCACTTAGTATTGCATCCAAGTTGATAAAAAGCCCCGATGTACACACACTACTTCTCCTTCTTCGGTCTTAAGCACAATTCCCTTCGTAATCCAATCATGGAAGATGAAACACCAACTTCTCCCTCCTGATGGTTGCGAGCTATCGGAATCATCATAATGTTGCGTACATGTCGTATTACCTTTTTCTTGATGCAATATTAACATCATAGCTTGATCAAAATTCTGTGAGAATATGTCGCAAAAATACTCTCAATAATTTTCTCTAACCAACCTGAAAACGAACCTCCTTTGAATTCACCGACTGATTGTAATGACCACATATGGAGAAAACCCGATACGACTGACTTGAAAAGGAAGCAAACATCCTAACTTTGTGACTTACTGCTTGTTATAAATTTTTGACCAATCCACAATGCCGTGTGACACTGAGTACTACAACTTCCTCAAAGTGATAGTTATATAGTGTGAGCACTACAACGTGACTCCTTACATCAGTTATAACCAGATTGTCAATTAAAAATCACTTAAAGTGACAGTAATACCCCAAGTCCCAACAAGTTATCTTGAGACATGCAACCAACCAACCAACGTCTCAAAGATAAAGAAGATCACCCGTGAAATGTCACGTCAATTTCGCATCAATAATACCGTAAAAAAACCCCGTAGTCATTTTTTCATATCTTCGCTCAAGCCGTGAATTTTGTATCCTTCCGTGAAATTATACCATACCAAAAAATACCGCTCTTTAATGAATAACAAAAATTTGTATCCAAAAAAAATTTGTATATCACAAAAAAAAATTCGGATGACACGTTTTTGTTACCATTTCATTTTAAGTGTAAATTTCAGCCCATCAGTCAAATATGTCACAAGGCCCATTAACGAGTTAACCACACAAAGCCCAAAGTCCATGTTTGTAACATGCCATCCACGATCCATATATGAGAATCCCATCCGGTTATAAGACATTGGTTCATTTCACATCCCTTGACCTAAACCTAAATATCACATATCATAAAAAACGCCTACCAACACTGATATCTCAAACAAACTCATTCATATCACCGTCTCCAACTATCTCCTCTCACCTCATCTTAATCGGAAAAACATCAAGAGAAACGAACAAATAAGCAACCACCCTTCTTTTTGATGATGTATGTGATGAACACATCTTATGTGTGCTTCAAGATCCTCGCAAGGGTCTCGGGTAAGATTGTTTTTTTATGTTTTTGTAGGTCATGAACGAATGAAAGAAAAGAAATAACATAAATTGTTATAATCTTTCTTTAATTTTCGGATACAAATGAAGAGTAAATATTACTCAACAAATATCTATGATGTAGATAGTTCAATAAAAATCCTTAAAGGAAAAAAACCTGAACCAAAACTGAGATAAGGATATTGATTCAAGAGTTTTTCTGTGAGTCACGTATCTTGAGTCAAGGTCTAGTTTTGTGTTAGAGATGTTGGATATATTGATTGGTTTAGGTTTTGGATCGATGTTTATGTGTCCAAGGTCATTGTATTTCGATATTTTTTTTGGATTCATGGACTGATGAAGTATGATTGAAGCTGAGGTCGTGTAAAATTTGGTATACGGTATTGATTTCTGGTCGAGTCTACGCGTAATTTTTCTTTATTCGTAGCCTTTTAGTCTTACGCGTAAACACTTGGTCGAAGTCAAAAGTTTTTATTACGCGTAACAGTCTTTGCTTAGGCGTAAGCCTTGTTTATGCGTAAACATAGACATACGCGTAACATCTTTGCTTATGCGTAAACCTAGATTCTTACGCGTAACAGTCCTTACGCGTAAGTTCATACGCGTAAACTATTTCTTACGCATAACTTCACAGTTATGCGTAACTTTCTCTGTAGATGCTCCTTATGCGTAGAAAATGAGGGTTTTGACCCTTTGACTTTTTTTGATGAGTTTTTCCGACCATGTTTTCGTCAATCTTCATAAAAAACCCAGAAAAGCATAAAAAATGCTCCTTTTTGACCAGTTTGACCACGAAAATGACGGTTTGACCACAAGTTTTTTTTCACAGAATTGGTACAAAATAAGTCATTAAAAGATGAGACAAAATATGTTTGGACCAATAAAGATACAAAACAGATAAGTGAACATGAATGGACTGATAGACTCTTTACCAATAAAGAGGATACAATATATGTTAAAAACTGTTTACCCACATGAATCGAAAAAAAAATCCGACCAACAAAATAGTACTAAAAAACAGCTTCAACAAGTATCAAAAACCAACATAAATCAATAAAACATAACCATGGCTCTATACCACTTGTTAGGACCGTTTAACACAAGATTTATGTGGTTCGGGAGGACGGGGTTGGTGATTGAATATGAAAGTATTCATCTTGTTTAGAGAGAGAAACTAGAGAGAGAGAGAGGAGAAAACAAATACTTTTATTAAGAAAACACACACTACACCTTTAGCCTAATGCTTCACCTCACCCCTCATGGAGAGTCATGAGGGGTATTTATAGGTTCAACAAACCTTAACTTTGCTACTTAAATGATACTAGTCCCTATGGGCAAAGTATTCTACGCATCTAGTCCAATTCACGTATGTGACGTTATCTTTATAAAAAAGCGAGGCTAACATATCATTTTGTTAAATACCTTTATATGTGATTAAGATGAGGTTAAAAATAAAATAAGGCATTTTCACGAATTTATTCGAAACATGCAAAATAAAACAATAAAGATGAAACATATATATGACACAAACCAAATAAATAAAAATAAAAACAAGCAAACAAACAACCAAAAACATGGGTTGCCTCCTAAGAAGAGCATTTCTTTATTTACGTGTCTTATAACTAGACTTAAAGTCATAACCTATTACGTGACTCCATCCTCCGTCACATTCTCAATACTATCCTTATCATGGCCATACAAAGAATAATTATGCCCCGCCATACATTGTTCCGTACAACCCACACTTCTCCATCTCTCTCTTCCCATCTCACGTTCTTTGTAATTTTTTATTCTTGCTTCCCACCTAAGAATCTTTTGCTTAACATGATTATGAGGAGCTACATCAATGTCAAGTTTTATTTTTTTCTTATATTTACTCATGTAATGAGGAACCATATACATCCTAAGTTTGTTCTTACCTGCTTTAAGTATCATTACCCCTTCACATTTAATAGTTGCTCTAGCCGTAGTTAAGAATGGTGTTCCTAAAGATAGGGGCATATACTCATCTTATTCGATTTCAATAATCACAAAGTCAAACGGGTATACATAATTTGATACATCAATTAACACATCCAACCCAATTCCTACAAGATACACATACGAATGGTTTGCTAAGGAGAGCCTAAGTTTAGTATTGGTCGGTTTATCACTAGTAAACTTATCGTATATTGATAAAGGCATTAGGTTCACATCGGACCTTTGATCGGCGAGTGCGTCTATGTATTTTAAATTACCAATGCAACAAGGTATCAAGAAATTCCCGTAAACTACGTTTCCTATCCACACTCTTTTTAAAAGGACTCTCGTACAAAGGTCCTATGGGTAACGTATCATACACCTCTTCATCCATTTCTCCTTTAAAGTTCATTCGCAATGAGTCGTTATATCTAACGTTATTTATTAGATTATCAATGGTTTTCTTATTAATGTCATGTTTCAAGTAATATTTGATTGGATGAGATTTGGGTGCTTCCACAATTATTCCTTTACAACTTTTTCATTCCTCATGGATTTCATCTTCTATACATGCTTTATTATTAGCGACATCTTTGTATTCATAATTTTCTATGTCAATCATGTCATCATCGAACTCTTCACCATTCACCCCCTTACTTATTTGTCCCTCGACTTCATTGTCGCTTTCGTAGGTGATAGAGATAGCATTCACATACTTGGTGATGGGAGTGCGACTTTCATTTCTTACTAATACTTTTTCCGGAGCCTTCGTCTTAGTATAATCCTTTAATAAATTCATCATCTCAAGCATATTCTCTTGCATCTCCTCTCGTTTTCTATAAACAGCTTCTTCAAATTTTGCCAATCTCTCGGAATGTGCCGACATGTACTTCCTCATCTGAGCTTCAAGGCTTGGATCTAGTTCGCGAGGAGGTGAAGAAGGGCGTGCCTTTTTTTGAAAAGAATCCACGTTTTCTCTACGAGGTGACTCGGATAAAGGGATTGGATTTTGGTTCGTGACAGAATTGACGGTTGCCTGAGTGGAGTTGAATCGTATTTGTAGCGAAGGGTTGTTTTAATATTATCGTTTTCCCGATTAAGATTTAACAATCATTTGAGGACAAATGATAATCAATCTTCCGGAGTCGTATTCCACGGCGAGATATGAATTGAGATTTACGTTATTATCTTTTGTTTGATGCTTGATTATCAAATATTTTTGGTTTTGGATTTTTGAAAAGATTTTAAAAACTATATTATGCTAATTAAAATTAAATAACAACTAATGACGAAATAAAATTAAGCTAAGAATATGATAGCAAAAGCTATGCTTGTCAAGTGAGGTGAAAAGGTAAATAAGTGTGAACAATCTATTAAGCTCTTGTAATTAATACCCGTCGAAATAAAATTATTTTCTCACAACGTTGGCTTATATTGAAAACAATCATTTGTCTCTTGGTAATAATCACTAGATTTAAATAATCAATAATTCCAACGGCTTTTGCCCGTTAAAACAATCAACTAATTATATCTAAAAATAAGGGCAAATGACAAAAAAAATGCATCAAACTTGACACTTTATGTGATTGTGTGTAGCCAACTATTTTTTTTCTTATTGTATGTACTGAACTTTCAAATTTCGATCATTATGTGTATTTTGTGACTATTCTGACATGTAAAATGACCATTTTACCCTTCAAAATTTGAAAAAATTAAGGGTAAAATGGTCACAAAATACATACAATAATCGAATTTTAAAAGTTCAGTACACACAATAAGCAAAAAAATAGTTGGCTACACACAATCATAAAAAGTGTCAAGTTCGATGCATTTTTTTGTCATTTGCCCTAAAAATAATCCGGAAACTATTAATCAATAATCTTCGATACCCGTTAAAAAAACTACTTTCTCACAACGTTGGTTTATTTTGAAAACAATTTTTTATCTAGGTAAAATTACTAGATTTAATTAATTACCCTAACGGTTTTTGCCCGTCAAAACAACAAATTTCAATCCAAGTAACCAAAGAATATTAATCAACAATTTCTAAGTTTTCACACTTTATTCACGTATCATCATCACTTAACAAGCATATAAAAATCTACTCAATAAGCATAACTACATAACAAACAATAATAACCTCAACAATAATTTCACAATTATTAACTAAAATATAAAAGCTAAACGAGAAAGGCGAGAAAGTAGAACCCGGTCCAAAAGATGAAACGAATTTAACCACCCGATTTTATAAACTTGACAAATTGTAAAGTTTACTTCTTTTTAAGCATTAATATAACCAAATAATCAATAAAGTTTGTGACTTTATTAACTATTTAGCTTATTAAGACTAAAAAGCTATAAACTTTATAAATAAGCTAGCTTATAAAACCTTTAAGCTCCTCGCCTTAAGGTTGAAATGATGAGAAACTAAGAAAAGAACACAACTTTAACAAGAGTTAGGACAAATAATCTATAATATGGATCAAATAAGCTATGGAAAAGCTTATTGATTAAGAAAAACTAAGAAAGATTAAGACTTTTTAAACTAAAAATACTAGATCTAGAGTAATAAGCTAATGAATAACTTTTTATAAAAGAATAACTAATAAAAATCAAATCTTTTTGTGTTTTTATAAAGTATTTTGTAAAATAAAAAGTAGATCTAAGGTTATAAAAGCTTTTAAAACAAAGTAGAAAAAAGATTGCTTAATAAATAAGCTAAATTATTATGACTTATTAGATAAGATAAGAAGAAGAAAAAGAAAATAATAGAAGAAAAAGAAGAATAAGCTAAGTGATAAGCATTAAATTCATTGATAAATAAAAAAGTTGGTTACAAAAATAAGCACTTCAAATAAGCTAAATGAAATAAGCTATTAAAACTATATCTACTCCTAAATCTAAAACTACTCCTAAAACTATAAAAATAAATAAGACTGCTGTGTGTGAATGATTTGGTGTCGTGGATCCGGCGCTCTATTTATAGCCAAGAATAAATTCTCGATCCTTCCCAATGAAATATCTCCTCGAAATGCCTCGTATACCAACTTTCTGAGGACACGTGTCAGGAGTGGATTGGCAGATCAAAAATAATAGTGGGTGTGAATGAGTGGAGTGGCAGGGAAAAGCAAGCATGTCAAGCACATATATGAATTAATTTGGGAAATTGTAGTTCACGCGCATGCCATGAGCCTTCATTTATATATAATTCATTTGTCGAAGACCTATGATTTCGTGCATCCAAAGCTTATGGAATCGTGCCTGTCTTATAAAATATTAGGTGCTGGGCCTTTTCTTTTTTTTTTGGTTATATATAATTCATTTGTCGAAGACCTATGATTTCGTGCATCCAAAGCTTATGGAATCGTGCCTGTCTTATAAAATATTAGGTGCTGGGCCTTTTCTTTTTTTTTTGGGCCGGAATTCACAAGCATGTCCTTCCATTTTGGCCCAGCCATACTACAGTGGTGAGTCGGTATAATAAGTTAATAACGATATATATTCTGTGTTTGTTCCAGAAGCAACTTTATCTCTCTACCAAACTCGACAAAGGTTGGTTCTCCAGATCTGTTAGGGTTTCGTTTTTGCTTGCATGTTTGTCTTTTCTTTTCCATGTTTCTTCTTTGTTTATGTTTTATGTGCAGATTCTTTGGTTGTGGTTTTGTGTTCTTGCTTTTGCATGCAGTTTTTTTTTTTGGGTTTATGCATGTTGCCTTTTCTTCTTAGTTATGCGTTACTCATTAAATATGGTGCCTAACTTGGTTATTCTGCTTTGCCTGATATATTCGTAAAAGTATTATCCAAACTTTTGGTTCCCTATACTGTAGTGTTGTTGGTTTTGTCCAGTTATTTCCCTTTCGTATTGTATTTTGTCATGAAATCCAAAAAAAAGGCTGTTGCTAGGCGTGCTTTGGGCCCAAGTAACATTGGTCACATGTTTGAGGGACTTGGGGGGTTGGTTAGTGATGTTGGTGTTGAAGGTTCCGAGTCTGTTGGCGTTTCGGTTGTCCCGACGTGTGTGCCTTTGCAACCTCAAGAGTCTGGCCCTTTGCAGAAACGACCTGCCTTTAGTGAAATTCAGTTTCCTAGGAATGTCAGGAGAAAGGTCGGTATTGGTGAGGGGTGTTCCGTTGCACATGCACAAGGTACATTCTTCTGATTGTTTTGTTGTATGTTGATATGTGTTGTTGTATGTGGTTTGCTAATACTTATATGTGGCTTTTCAGACTCGGTTACTGGTGGCGGTGTCCACGCGTGTCTTGATGCTGTTCAGAGAGTATGTGACACTATTTTCGGATTCATGCTCTTGTGCGTGTTGTTTTCGATGTTGATCACTCCCTTAATGCTTTTGCAGGCACCGCCGCGGCTGCATGAATATACACATGCAAATGTGCACAACCACGAAGGTTGGATAAGGGAGGTCGTGTGGGATTTTGCGAGTGGCGCTGTTATACATCGTTCGATGCCTGGTGAAAATGTTGCACATCGTCAATCAGAACCTGGCAACACTTTAGCAGATGTTTCACGGACTGATGGGATCGCTGGTGGGCCATTATGTCAGGACTTTTGTGTAACTGATACGCAAACGTTTGCGCATATGTGTGAGTTGCTACAGCTGTTGTTATACGGAGTAGTATTATGGTCAATGTTGTTCCTTTTTCTCACTACTGTATGTTGTCTTTTTATGGATATTTTTTTTTTGAGTTTCAGCAAATATAGTGGTACCAGTTGTGCATACCACAGAAAATACATCGTCTGGTTAGTGTTTTCTTTTTCATGCTTTTTTCGGTTCTTTTCTCCGTTTGATGGTTTCGTTTTCGAGTGCATTTATTGGGTTCCATGATCAACAGGTTATCAAAGACAGCCACGGACTGGTGTAAAAAGAGGTTTCTCACACTTTCATTCAGGTATGTTTATAGTCTTTGGTACAGCGGAATGTTCTATGAGTAATATAAACCAAAGTAAACTAAAACGGCAAGTTATCATCGTCATAATCTACATTTGAATACGCAATGTCAAGTTAAGATCTCTCTTAACAATGGCAGCATATCATACATTTTAAATGTCACAACTTCACTGCAAATGGGACCATAGTGAATATTACGTCTATCTAATTCAATTGTTTGCTTCTACTTTCAAATAACTTGAAGTCGAGGTTCTTCTCATTAATAGATTTGTCTTTATATATTAGAATCATCAAATCGTACAATCATTGGATTATTTATATCATTATAGTTCAGAAAAAAGAATATCTTTTATAGGCATGGTTTTCATATGGACCCTGTTGGCCTGTTGGTACATGTTTATTCTCGCCTCAATGTGGCAACCACACATGCTCTTTTTTATATAGTCATTAGATTTATATATCTAATGTATTAAAAAACTTATTACACTTGATTTTTACAATCTGATCTTGAAAATACAAAAGTAATGTTACGAGATGATACATATTAAAAAAGTAATACTCTTTGATCTTCTTAAAAAAAAATTAAAGAAGAAATAAAGGTCTATAAATGTTATGGATCATGATGCCAGCTTTTAGTTATACACGACCTAAATTTTAAGCTTTTGACAATATATTCAACTCTCAAATCATAGATAAAAATCATAATGTTTGAAATCATAAAAGAAAGTAAACATTACTCGATGCAAAAAATACATGTAAGTATTAATACTAAAAACTAAGAAGTACAAATATTTTGCTTGTATACTTATATTAGTTATCAGTGTAATGGGCCCTTATGTTTGGACTTAGTGTCCTAAAATAATACAATACAATGGGGCCACTGATCTACATATAAAATTCATATGAAATATTCTCTATCTCAATTATTGGTCTTTCTTCATCACACAGCCGCACTCTAACCAGGTTAAACATTACAGTACACAATACTTCTTTTGAATGTTTTTCAATGTATATTACATTTACTTTTGAAAAACAACAAAAAATTTTACACTACTAAAAATTTGCACAGGGTATGCAAGTGCACACCCTTTGCCCAACGTAGATCCGCCCCTGGTGACATCGTTGGTAGGACCATCAGGACAATCGTTTTTTTTCCGTAACAATCTAAAATTGTTTGTGTTTTATGGCTGACATGATCGTTAAACATTTTCAGGCCCTGACATTGGTGCGCCGGCTGCAAGGGCAACCAGGAGGCGTAATCTAAACAGGGAGAATTGTGATTCTAATGTGGCTGGTCCCAGTGTCAACACTCATCTTCAGCGTCATGCGATTTCAACGACTTTTGACTTGGTGCGTCCAGCATCTTTGCAACACAGGGAAGGTAACCATGGTCTTTCTTCATCTAAAGTATTTTAGCTTATTTATCCAATAAGTTTTGTGACATGTGGTTCATGTACCTGTCATACATTTTAAGCTATTATTAGATTTGGTTTATACATGTTGCTGATGCAGATTTGAACCCGGTTGGTGTTCGCTTGACTTCGGTTAGGAACAGGCTGAGGATTCAGTTTAATACGAATGTTGATGATCATGATGTTAGCAATCCCACTCAACATAATGCCCGTGAAAATGGGACAAGTTCAAATACTCTTCAACCCCCACGGCAACCAACATTACACCAAACACAAAGTAAATACCTATTTTCTTGATGGTATTTGGTTTTCGTTAATTATCAGCCAATGGATTACATATTCGTATAGCATATTTGTCAAATTCTCTTACCTGTTGGCGCAAAAAAATGGCAGATGTCACGGACACCATTCCTCCACCTGTTAGGAGAACGAGACAAAATGGGTTCAACACGAATGCAGGCGGTCCCTCTGTAGCTGGACAGGATCAACCAACTGCTTCACATCGTCGTAGAGAAGGTATGTTCCTGTCACCTATTATTTACTTTTAAAGTTTAATAACCTTTACTGTCATCCAAATATGTTTTTGCCTTTCCCATGCTGATGCCTCTTCATCCGAACATTTTTTTTTTCGTTTGACAGGCCCTCCAACGGAGTATGTTCCTTTTGGTCCATGTACATGTGTCTGTCACCATTGCCAAGCAAGGTTTTGGTATGAGGAAAGGTTGAGCGTTTCAAGTAGGCGCACAGGCCCTCTTTATCATCATTGTTGCATGGGGGGAAAGGTGCAGATATTTGTGCCGGCTGAGTACCCTCCATATGTTACACAACTTTTCAGCGACCAACATTTCATTGACAACATAAGGGCGTATAATCAAATGTTTGCCATGACATCCTTGGGTGCTACCATAGATGAGTCGATTAATGTAGGGAGGGGTCCTTATGTTTTCAAAGTTTCTGGGAACATATACCACCGCATTGGGAAGCTTTGCCCTGAACCTCGGGAAACACCAAGGTTTTTGCAGCTGTATATTTATGACACTGACAACGAAATTCAAAACCGACTATCCCATTTTAATGAGAATGCAAGAGCGACGCTTAGACCAGACATTGTTCAAGGTCTTATCCATTTCCTTGATCACAACAATGCATTAGTGCAGTTGTTCAGGACAGCCAGGGACAAACTGAATGAAGTCGATGTTCCAGAGTTTAAGGTCAGGCTGTTTTCCGCTGTCGGCTCACCAAGGCATGAGTTACCTACGGCTGATTCAATCGGAGCAATTGTATATGAAAGTGGCCCAGATTCTGCTACAGATTTTGACGTTGTAATACAATTGCATTCTGGCGAACCGGAAAGGATCAATAAGCTGCATCCCTGTTACATGTCGCTACAATTCCCTTTGTTATTTGTATACGGTGAACAAGGGTACGACAAAGACCAGAAATTGATTGATTGTCCGGGTGGAGACACAGACAATGATAGGCGACTAACAATGAATGCGTACTATGCATATATGTTACATGATCGGGTCAACAAATATGGTCTGTTGATGCGGGGTGGTCGACTATTCCAACAATATGTCGTAACTGCTTATTGCGCCATTGAACAAAGCAGGATGGACTTTATCAGGAAAAAACAAGCTGACATTAGAGGTGACTTTCTAAAGGGCGTTTATGATGCTATGTCAAGGGGTGATAACGACGGTTCTGATGTCGGAAGTAGAATCATTTTGCCAGCTTCATTCACCGGGGGCCCAAGATACATGTACAGTCACTATTTGGATGCGCTAGCAATTTGTCGCATACATGGGAATCCTACATTTTTTGTCACATTTACCTGCAATGTTCACTGGCCTGAAATACAACAGTTTATGGCATCATTCCCAAACCTCACAACTGCAGACAGACCAGATGTTGTTGACAGGGTTTTTGAACGAAAGATACACCTTCTTGTAAAGTATGTGCGCGATCACAGGCCTTTCGGAAATATATGTGCAGGTGAGTTAGTTGCAACTCTTCTTGTAAATGTTTGAATAAAATGAAGCCTTTCAATTTACTGTTTCCAAAAGATAAGCATTTATTTAAACACCAGTAACCAAATCTGTTATTTTCTTACGATCGTACCTTTTTTTTAAAAGTTTCGTGCTATAATTTATTAACACACGGTTTCTATGCAGTTCTATACACTGTCGAATTTCAAAAACGTGGTTTACCCCATTGCCATATGCTTTTCTGGAATGATGGCGCTTCAAAAATAAGGTCACCAGAAGACGTTGATAAGTATGTGTCAGCAGAGCTGCCTGACGAGGACAGTGATCCCGAAGGTTTCAGAGTGGTGTCGGAATTCATGATGCATGGACCATGTGGCGCTGCAGCTCCCAGCGCTCCATGTATGCGTGACCGGTCGGTATGCAAGAAATTGTTCCCAAAAGACTACTGCAACAACACTTACATCGACAAGTCAGGCTATGTACATTACCGTAGACGCGACAAGCTTATTAGATCGACAAGAAACAACATGCGTCTTGACAATGGTTATGTTGTTCCTTACAACCGCTCACTCTCAATGCGTTTTTATGCTCACATAAATGTAGAATGCTGTGGCTGGACTATGGTTATCAAGTACTTATTCAAATACATATCTAAAGGCACTGATAGGATCGTTGCTCGAATAACAAGGACAACAGGCCCATTTGCCGATGCTACGTCACACCCATCAACATCTGCTCCTCCAACAAACGCACATATTACGGCGGTAGACGAAATTAAAAACTTTGTCGATGCAAGATACATAGGACCGCATGAGGCATGTTGGCGAATACTGAATTTTGATATCCATAGTAGAGAACCGGCAGTTCAAATCCTTGCAGTGCACTTGGAGAACATGCAACAGGTCACTTTCAAAGGTAATCAGTCACTGCAGTCAGTCATTGATAATCCAGGAACACATAAAACAACGCTTACGCAATGGTTAAGCTTTAACCGCGGTTCTACTATTGGCAGGCACCTTACCTATGTGAATTTCCCCGCAGAGTTTGTTTGGTCATTCAAAGACAAAGAGTGGTATCCAAGACAGAATACAAACAAGCCATCAATCGGAAGGTTAACATATGTACATCCAGCTGCAGGGGACCTTTTCTTCCAGAGGCTATTACTTTGTCATCGGAAAGGCTGCACCTCTTTTCCTAGCATTCGGACTGTCAACAACCAAACATATCCCACAAACAGAGCGGCTGCAGAGGCAATGGGCCTTTTGGAAAATGATGGTGAATGGTCTGTTGCTATGGAAGAGGCTGCCGCAACAGCAACTGCATCAGAATTACGTGCGCTATTTGTGCAAATACTTATGTTCTGTGATGTTTCCGACCCGGTGGCACTATTCAATTCCTTTTGGGAACATATGGCGCACGACATACCCAGAACATTGAGTGACCTCTTTGGGACAAGAGTCACACACTTAAATGAACCAGAATTAAAAGGGGGAGTGCTCTATGAACTGGAATCGTCTCTCAATTTTTATGGCAAAACATTAGAAGATTTTGGAATAGAACCGCCGCCGGAAGGTTTGTTAAATATCCTCACCAACAGGCTCATAATGGAGGAAAAGTGTTACAATAGGGAAGAACTAGCAAAGGAACGAGACCTTTTGATTCCTAAACTGAACAATGAGCAGCGTGAAATTTTTGATATAATAATGCATTCTGTAAACAACAGGATACAAGAGCTCCTGTTTGTATACGGACATGGCGGAACAGGTAAAACATTTCTATGGAAAACTATTATTACAACCTTAAGATCAGAGGCCAAAATCGTTTTAGCAGTCGCGTCATCAGGCATCGCATCCTTATTATTACCTGCGGGAAGAACAGCACATTCAAGGTTCAAGCTCCCTTTAACCCTGACTGACGAGACTATTTGCAGCATAAAAAGAAAAACTAAGCTGGCCGAACTACTGCAACAAACAGATCTCATCGTTTGGGACGAGGCACCTATGAATGACAGACGATGTTTTGAAGCTCTTGATCGCACGTTGCGCGACATTTGTGAAACTCCAACATCGTTGTTTGGGGGTAAAACAATCATGTTTGGTGGAGACTTTCGCCAAACGATGCCGATAAAGAAGAGAGCAGCCAGGTATGAGGTTATTGCATCATCCATCTCTGAATCATATTTGTGGCAACATCTGAAACTCTTTTTTCTGCAACAAAATATGCGGCTTCAAAGAAATAGCACGAACGAAACGCAGAGACAAGAGACACAGGCATTTTCAGATTGGTTACTTAGCATCGGTGACGGTAACATTGGCATACCAGACGAAATTGATCCAGACAACACATCATGGATACACATCCCAGACAAACATTGTTATCCATCGACAGAAGAAGGCAAATGGCAACTGATACACTTTATATATGATGACCAAACACTATATTCCCCTACAGCGGAATCATTTCAGGACAAGGCTATAGTATGTCCTAAAAATGAGACGGCTGACATGATCAACATGGAGGTTCTGAGAAGGCTGCCGACGCCAAGTAAACACTACACGAGCAACGACAACGCTGTCCCTGTAGGAAATGACGGAGGAGCTTCAGAATTATTGTATCCTGTTGAATACTTGAACTCCATCAATTTGAGCGGGTTTCCTCCACATGTGTTAGAACTTAAAGTGGGCACTCCAATCATGCTACTTAGGAATCTAAACCTTGCCGGTGGTCTCTGTAATGGTACGAGAATGATTGTTACTCAATTGTTAACACGGGTGATAGAAGCAAAAATAATCACTGGTACAAGGGTGGCTCAAAAGGTATTCATACCCCGGATTGTACTCACGATGAAGGATGACAAACTGCCATTTGTTTTTAAACGTAAACAGTTTCCTATAAAGATTTGTTATGCTATGACAATCAATAAAAGCCAAGGGCAATCGTTGAAAAAAATTGGTGTCTATCTACCAGAGCCAATATTTGGTCACGGCCAGTTGTACGTGGCTTTGTCAAGAGCAACCAGTCCAGAGGGCCTGAAGATGGTCATTGCAGATACTTTAGGGAAGCCGCCTAACACTACTAAAAATATAGTGTACAAGGATTTTTTAGCAAAAATTAAAACTCGACAGGTTCCTTCCATTTTTATTTCCCTTGAAATACTGTTTAGTGACGTTTTTCTGCATTCCAAGGGATAGCCATACCCTTTTGATCTAACACATGTTTATTTGTTTTCATCCTTTTGCAGGCACACTATCCAACCCCTTTCCAACATGTCATTATCAACTAAATATTGTCAAATTTTCATGAATTGTTGGTCAACAGAGTCTTTAAAATGCCATGAGTGTCTTCCAACCAATAATATGCGAACACTAACTATTGATGCCCTAAACAATAGCATACCTTTTTTACTGCCAAATGTGACTGAATGCTGTATTTAAAATGTTACCGACACCGTTCATCCCATAATACACATGTACCAGCCAATCATATCCTAAGGAATACTATTAGTACTCTTCCTATATTTACTATCATGACAACCTTGTGATCCAAACTTTTATGTAAAAATGTATTTGAAATACATGATGCATAACATAAACAGAATCGCCGAAGTACTAAAACTTGTGCTTTTCATGTTTTGCAGAACAATGGATGAACAAAGCAAACCTGCCGCTGCAGTTGGAGCAACTGGATCACCAGAGATTGCTGAAAGCACGACAACACATATACGTAAAGATACTGGAAAAGCCGTTATGACACAGGAAGATGTGCTAGACTTGATGGACCTAAAGTCACAAGATCTGAACAAGCCGCTGGAGGTCAAAGTTTATAGAAAATGGTACTCAAGGAATGTCCCGGACCCCAACCCAGCAGGCTTATGCTTTATCCTTCTGGACAAAAAGGTAAAATATAAATCGCACACTTACAAACTAAACATTCTATGGAATATTCACATATCAAAGACCATGTTTAATTGATGGCAAAAATTGCAGGGCGACGCTATCCAGGCTAATGTCCAGTTATGGGACATGCGTCTCCTCGAACCTAAACTACAAGTGGGCAGATGTTATCGCATCCAAGGGTATGGATGTAAGAAGACAGACAAGTGGCAGCGGACTCTCCCAAACAAAATGACACTCCTGTTTGGAAAATATACACAGGCTGCACCAATTGAAGAAGCAGGCTTTCCAGAACATTACTTCAGTTTCGCTGCTTATAACGAAGTTAGTCGCAGAACTGAGAACAGGGATTCTATGTTGACAGGTATATCTAGCAAACAAACATTTCTAAAAAAAACTATAAAACGCAGCTGATATAAATTTTCATATCAGATTATATAGGTATCATACGTAATATTGGTGCGATCAAAGAATTTGGAGATGCGACAACCAACCGCATTGCAAGAAGAAATATCGACATACAGAATCTCAAGTAAGTTTCGTTAACAATTTACCTAAAAAATTTACACAACCGTTCAAGTATCAAGGTTGTTGTACCCTTCAGAAACTAACATAATTGGTATTTACAACAGTGGTAACGTTGTAGCATTTACCTTATGGAATGAGGCTGCACGAGGATTTGAAATAGGTCTCTGCACGCAACTAGAGCAGCCAGTGATAATCGCAGTAAGTTCATGCTGGGCGAAGCGCTTTGCAGGTATAAACATACATCAATAACCATATTTGGTCGTCATTATCTACTTAATATGCATTAACAAATTGGATTGATACAGGAGGGGTGCAACTATCTGCGACTCCCGCTACAAATTATTATCTTAATCCAGAAATTGAGGAGGCAAAGCAGATACGGGAATTGTGAGTATTACAAAAACTTATTTCAATATATCATAACAAAATATCTGCAAACTTATAGCGTCACAATCTTGACTACTGCAGATATACTGAGCTCATGGGGCCACCGATCCCACTAACAATCCCAGCAGGTGACACAGAAAGACAGGTAGCAGAAATGCATCGAGGACCAATATCACTCACAACGCTCATGTCTATGAATCCTGAGGCACATATGGTATTATAGTTCTCACCTATTACTTATCTAGATTACAAAAAAAATAACACTAATAGTTAATAACTGCCACCAGCAACAGGTATTTACAACCGAAGCAACGATAGTGCATATTGAAGAGGAAAGAGGCTGGTACTTCAACCGTTGCCGAACATGTCATACAAAAATACAGGACGGTCTTCCACATTGGCACTGTCAACAAGCAGGTACAGCTGCAACACCAAACTACAGGTACGCACAACCAGTTTTTCACATCATTGCAACAACGAAACCCATGAATAGTCCTAAAAGAAATTAACACATGCAGTTACTGCTTGAAAGTGGTACTCCGAGATGCTACCGGAGAAATAGGTGTTACCTGCTTCAGCCCTGCCGCTGATACCTTGCTTCCACCATGTGATGAAGTAGTGAACTACATTCCTGAACCAAACCCATACGTTGCACCGCCAGTAATCCGTGACCTGCTTAACACAAGTCATGTATTCCAGGTGCATCTGGGAACAGGCAGCAGACGCGGTTACCCAAAATTTGTGTTAGACGCTGCAACAGACGCCCTTCCTCCACTCCTTCCACCAATCCCTCCTCCAGAACAGGAAGTGACATCTGCATCAACATCAAAACTTATCATACAAGAAACGATAGAAACTTCAACCCCTCGCGGAACTGTACCACCCCCACAAATGACAGATGAACCGGTTGAAAAGGTTGCACACATAACTGAAAGGGTTCCAACAACCGTGCGCAAACAGCTGTTTCCCCCCGATGAACCAGAAGAGCCTGGTCACGAGACCAAGAGGCTTAAACACGAGTAGATATACACTGTCAACAAGGCTGATTTTCACTCTGCTGCAGCCTTTAAAGACCGTCTGAGCCAATCGCGCCAACCTCCTTAAGGTATATGTAAAATCGTTAGGAAAATGTACGTGATGTATAGAAGTTTAACCTACCTGTTGTATAACCTGTCTGGTGCATGTGACACCAAGCAGGTCGCCTGTAAATTTTGTGTTCACTAAGCCGTATTCAACAGGCGTAAAAAAAATTATGTAGTTGATGGTATCTATAAAACCATGGTTTGATTATAATTAACCCCCATCCAACTAATACTACTGATCATAGGCCAAGAAAAAAAAGGTATAAAACAACAACAGCAGACAAACTTTTATTAAACAGAAACATTACATACAAAATAAGGTTATACATAAACATTGAAAACATTGAATAAAAAGGCTACAGCCAACTAGGTAACGAAAGTAGCTCCTAACACACACACACAAAAGCATCAAAGGGCCCTGATGCTATTAATGCATCCTGCAGCTGCACAAAGAGCAGCATGCACGTCGCGTACCATTGCCTGAAATACCACCTGGAAAAGGCCCAAAAAATGGAAAAAGTTCAGAAAAATAGGTCCGTACATATTCTTCAAACCCAATATAACAAACATTTTCAGACTTAGAAAAACCCGAGTCAAAAAGGTTAATAAAATGCCCCCGCCGCATCGCGGCGGGTTTCATGCTCGTTTCTTTCAATTTGCAAATTTCACATCTCATTTGATATTATTTTTACTTTGCAACTGGGTTTCAGATCTAGAACTGGGCTGGGCCACGAGTAATCTGCTGGTGCGCTGGGCTTGAATTTAATTCGCAGCTGGGTTTCAATCGTGGCTAATGGGCCGAGCATACATATTAAGTAAAAAATAAACTAATTTGACAAGAGTGGGAGTTGAGCTCAAGACCTCTTTTGTGTTAAATCTTTTGCATTTAATTCTTTTTAATGCTCTTTTACTTGATCCAAATTTTAGCCATTATCTTTAAAAAAATAATCTTCGTTCGAGCTCCGTTTGATCTTTCAATTTTTCTTCTCTTCCTTGATGCTCCAAATAATATAACCATTTGACTCGATATTTCGTGATCTTTCCAATGGTGTGCTCGAGGAATTTTTACGACTTCGTTTGAACTTCGAAAAACGCGAAAACATCATCGAAACTCATCCGAAAATCACCGTCTTTGCTTTGTTTTCAAACCCTTGTACCTGCAAGACATAATAACACAAATCCAACATATTTGCAATAATATTTTACATATTTAATGGTTATTAGTCCGATTTGGCATATTTTTAGATATAAAACGATGTGTATTTTAGCACACATCAAAATACCCCACACTAAAACCATTGCTGGTCCCACACGCAATGTTAATTAAACACGAAGTGAAAGAAAATATTTTAAACCCTCTTAACTTATAATCCATCACATCAAACAAGAACAGAAAGATGTTCATCAAAGGGTACAAAAAATCTTTAGCTTTGAAAACGCCCCGTTTAAACCATTTTATCAAGTATATATATAACGTTAAACACTTTCCTTTTGTGTGATGGTTTGTTGAACTTTCATGTCAATCGATAGCTCCCACATTTTTCAAAAGACATTTTTAGGATCACGGAGTAGGAAACACAACTCAGCGAGGAGTGACCATACGGATAGAATACACCGTCCCTGATTTTTCACAAGTCCCCAAACTAAGCGTCAAATTGAAATCATTGTTAAATATGATTTTAGATGCTAACACTACCCATGGAAGTTACTTGTGTAATTACCTTTTGCTCCCATTTTCCTATTTTCCTCTATACATTTTATTTTTGTGAGCAATGAATTTCTTCAAATTTCTCGTTTTGATAATTTTTATTCCGATAAAGATATAAAGCTAAGTCGATAATTAGTTATCCACCTTCTCTCAAGAACCATTTTTTAAAACGAGGTCCACATCAAGGAATTTTTATTCACTTACACTTTTGACTTTTTTTTTTTTTTTTTTTTTGAGCTTATTCTTTTACTTATATGAGCTACGAACTACGGAGCTTCACGGGGTAATTCCAAGACCATACACGTTTCAGAATAAAGGATCCAAGGGCCGTTACGACGGAGAATTCCAAGACTCTAGGCTTCATGAAATGAGGATCCCAGTGGGTTAGACCAAGACCTCATCCAATCCCTGCTAGAGGTTCAAGGGTCGGCGTAAGAGGGTAGCCAAGACCTAAACCCTTACTTTTGAAATAAGGATCCAAGGGTTCGATCTCGAACCGTAGCTCATAACTTTATTTATTACTTATTACGAGTCCTTGATGTGTACCCAATTTTTAAAACAAAGATTCTTTTAAGAAGATAAAGAACTGACTATCGCCAAAAACTCAACATCTCTAATTATTTATTCACAGATATGGGGTGAAACAATCTTGTGGGCACAAAAAGCCATAAGTACCTTCGATGGGCTCTAAAGAGAACCAACTACTCCACGCTTAGCATCTAAAATCATAAGTAACTCTATCATTCCTCGATCTCCGCAAATTTGAAATCCCAAATAATGAGATCCACGGATGCTTAGCCGATAATTTAATTATCTATGGTTAAGGGAACAAGCTAGGGCTCAAAACGCCCGGTCAAGTCAAAATTCTATTCCTACTCTCACCAGCGGAAAGTCAACAAGGTGTCAAAACGTATATGAATTTAGCAAATGCTTCGTCAAATAATCTCAAGTCTCGCATTTTTAAAGTCACTTATTAGAAACTAGCAAATCTTTTCGAAGCTTCGCATATTTAAAATCACTTAGGGAAGCTTGCAAATTCTTGGCCTTGTGAGCTAGAAACGCATTTTATAGCCTCTTGTCTAAGCAATTAGC
>BPTQ01000001.1:209865390-209873676 GCA_019973895.1 Chrysanthemum seticuspe
GTATGGCAGTCACACGTAATAAGTAGGAATACAGTATAAACGATATAATTAAATGAATTAAAGATATAGCGGGGTAATTAAACAAGTTAACAAGTCAGACGTCATAAGTTGAACCATTTACCCAATCAAACCGTAGCATAAACAGAAATGCAAACATGGCAGGTCAACAACAAGCAGATAAGGATACTATCGGATAATCATAGTCCACGAACTTAACTGAACGAAGTATACATGATAAACAGACAAAAACTATCGATTACACACTAGCGTGGTCACCAGACAATCAGAGGGTCACATAACAGTAAGATCACATATAAACAGATGATAGCAGGTAAATCAGATAACCGTATAGTAATCATATCGCATCAGGGAAATCAGTAGTCATATAAAACATGATTAGCATAATCGAATCCAATAAACATATAATAACCCGGTACGTGAATGGAACGATAGTCTGAAGTAACGGAATAAGAGTGTGACAGATCAAAGCAATGGAATATATATATCTTGGTAGTAGGGTGAGTCATATAAGGGTGTTGAGAAATGAACAGTTAATACAGAATATGGTGCATTGGGAAATACAGATGACACAATATAGGTATATCAAAAGTGTAAGGGTTGTCAGAAATCTACCACGAGCCCGGAACATATCATATCATATCATATCATAAGTAACCATTGTATTCGGAGGGGTGACCTCGGAATACCATATATAATAGGAGGGGAGACCTCAGTAACCAATGGAGTAGCTAGCTCCCGGAATGTGAAGACGCATATTGCACACGACATCATTCACCATATAAATCATATCATCTCAGATCATATCCTCTCATATCATATCATATCTAGGATGCATCCATACGCCCCCCAGAAACATAGTGGCCAAATCATATACATATAGTGAGCTCATAATCATATCATAATGGGGACGGTGTGTAACATCACTCGTACACACTGGAGTCATGCCATTGGTGCATCAATGACATGGTCATGGTACCTCCATGAGTAGGAACACATATTTGGCTCGGGTATCAAACTGAAGGGTCAAAGCATAATCATATCATAAGGGTTTATATCAAAGTTCAGAAGGCAAAGGTTCATATCAGAGTCCCATATCATAAGTTCATAATCAGAAGGTTCATAATCAAAGGTTCATAATCATACAGTTCATATCAAAGATTCAAACAAAGGGTCATAGCAAAGTCATAGGGAAGCCCTAATAAGAAGGCTCAGATTAAAAGCATAACAGTCCAAAGCTAGAATCAAAGGATGAATACGAATCATGAGAAACCTTAAGAGGTAAGGTCAGAATATCTGTACCTCAATCGAAGAAAACCAAATAGGAAAGTCAGGGCACACGATGAATCAATCCCGCTGTCCAGAACCTATATGAATTTGATAACGCTTATTAAAGCCGGATATCTTATTTTAGACGGCTTTCCATTTTTAGCAGGTTTTCACTTTTAGTAACTTTCTATTTTAGGTAACTTTCTATTTTAGTAACTTTACGTATTTAATAAGTTTTCATAATTAATAACTTTAAGGTAAAATCCATTAATTAGCCAAACTTAGGGGTTTACAAATGATAATTGGTTAACTTAAAAGGTTTAGTATGAAACATATCATAGTTTAGGACTTTATATGTCAATTTAACAAAGTGTGGTGTTTGACGCAAAAATAATAAAAGTTTAGGGTTAAATGAGTAACTTTGCTTATTCTATTTTCTATTAGCATGAGCAAATATTGCATGCATGATATTCATCTTCTTCGTATGAAAAAATAACCGAAAACGATTCGCACTTTATATTACTTGTTCTTAGTTTCTAGTTTTTCATTCTTTTTATACAATTGTTAGATAGTTATTACGGGTTTAGTTATACACATAGTCACATACGACACTAATACGGCCTTAAACTTGACACAAGTCGTTTTATCCCGCGACATAAACATAGTCCTAACACCCGACTCACAACCAAAACATTTCAGTCCCATTTCTTTCATGTTGAAGACACAAAAAAGATAACCCACGACTAACTCGTTTATTACATCTATTTAGCTCGATACGAATTAAATGAAACATGTATTAGGTCGTGTATAGGAGGTCGAAGCAGATTCTAGGTAACCATGTATGGGTCGAATGCAAGGCCCCTTCCATCTTATATTTCATGTGACAATTTTTATAATCTCATGTAACTATTCTTATTATTTTAGGTGATGTTTCATTCGTGTAGCATGCATTCGACGTAAGGTCTCACGACATAAAATCAAAGGAGACAATAATGAGGAAGGTGAAATAAGATGTGATGATACAAACCTTCGTAGCGTGGATGAAAGGAGGACGAGAAACCAAGGTTTAAAACCCACGACCACAACAGCAACTACGACCAAAACCTCGTACCCTCGACGTAGAACAACCCACGATCACTAACACCTTGTCACAGCCTCTCTTGTTTTTCCTTCATGTCGAATGAAAAGGGAACCAACAGCTTGCTTTGGATCGAATGAAAAGGAGGAAAAACAGATTTGTGCCATCAGTTTTGTTGGTTAGGTTTGTATGTGTGATTTCTTTTTGAATATGAAAGTAAGTTACAAATAAGAGTAATAAGGGAATTAAATGGGAAAATTATGGGAGTTAATGGGGAGATGATTTCGGCTGAACTAGTGGGAAAGTGATAGACCAAATCTATTCTCATTTTTGAATGTGTAAATGTCAATTACCATTTGATGGGATAATGGCTTAAGTGGCCGAATATAATGGGTATCAAAACAAAATATGGACTTCCAAAAATACAATATTATTGCTGGGTTTTAATTTGCATGATCTCGTAATTTGTATACATATTTTCGGTCCATGCACCATATTAACGTGTACAATGTATTTTAGACGTAAGCATTTTGGTTTCATTTATCTTGCATATTATGTTTGGTAATTATTTACAAGTTAGGTTAGAATTTCATTTAATGAGCTTGGCGTATTTTACGTATTTTATAGACGTTAAATTAGAGGGGCAAAATAGTCTTTTCACATGTTTTAGATTTTCAGGGTTTTACAACTCTTCCCCTCTAAAAGAAAAATTTTCGTTCTCGAAAATTGAAGTCGCAGAGGTACACATAGACGTACCGGCTTAAGGCAGACGTAGCAATCCATAGTTTCACACAGATTATAACGATTTCGGTTCCAAAGCGTACCAAAACTTATATGTAACAGATGCCGGTGAGAATCTCGCAAAGAGGTACAGAATTCCAAACGAACATGAGGAGTGACAAATAAAGGATACAAGTCATATTCCATTCACGTACTCACCCCAGGCATTTCCCAAGATGTCGTATGATTTCAATAAGTTCAAATCATATGATCTCGGTATTATCACGTTGATCAGGCGTCATAATACTTGCATCACATGACAAGTCCTTATTGTCATCATATTCAACCTCGGGTCATGACAAACCACATAATCAAAATTACATCCAACAAATAATATACAGATAGCAAGAATCAAACCAAAGCAGACATACATGCAGCACATAAAACATCAAAACAGCTTACCATACCACAAAAGAGAGAAGGTGACCAACCTGCTCGAAACGGTTCCTCATGACTCATTATTTACGATTCAAAAGAAAAGCTGAGGTATTAGCAAAATGCCAAACGATAAAACTTCACGATTCAAACCGAATTCTTAACGAATCATGAAAAGTAATGTCGATCAAAATCACATAGCAAGATATCAAATCGCCTCAAAACGCATGACAAACAAATCGGAGTAACACTAGTTGCGCCCAATCATATGAAGTAGATGAATCTTTTCAGCATCTCAACGGTTGGACTGTTGACCACGATATGCTGATTCTTTGTAGTAGCTTCTCCGCCCGTCTGAAGTACGCCGGTCATAGTTCCTCTGCTCATATGTTTTCCAAGCGTCCACCAGTTGAATCTTGTCTCCGTCTTTGCGCCTCTGGTTGATCCGTCCAGTTCCCTTAAGCAGCATCTTGACGTCTCCGGCAGCATCACAATCAGTTGCGGCTTCTGCTTCACGAGCCTCTCCAGAATTTGTTGCAGCAATGTAGGGTCGGCACTATCATCTTCGGCTCTACGAGAAATCTCCCTCTAACGATCGACAGACGGATGTGCGAAGACAAAATAAACAAAATCAAATGCGAAGAGAAGAAGGCCAAATTAGTGAAGACAAAAAGAATATCGAAGTCAAATCGAAATGACAACCAAAAGGAATCGGAAGATATCAGAACAAACAGAAGCCTAGTGTCTACCCAAATCCTCACAGGTCAATCCTAAGGTCAACAAGACGAAACCTGACACTCTGATACCATAATTGTAACACCCCAACCCGACAAGGGTAGAAGTGTCACATTCTGGTGTCATATCAGAACATACAATTAAAATCTTTACAAACGGAAACCTTAAAAATGAAGTATCAAATCATATAAATAATTGACTGACAAGGAAATACAATATCCAAAATGCAGTGAAATCTCAAAATAAAAACTCTTCAAAATAAGTCCAAATAATAAGGTAACTAGGGTTGGTCCACTCAGATAATCCAACTCTCAGCCCGTCAAAGCCCATCTTCAAATTTAAAACCTGCCGCAGGAAAAGAAATGCGGTTGAGCTTAAAAAGCCCAGTGAACAGATATAACAAAACGAAAGCGAAATAAAATCAGATATGCGAAATGAAATAAGGAAACTGATAACAAGGTCGCAACGAAAAGAGAACAATGAGTCAATGAGGATCCTGCAGAATACAATTATACATATATCCAAAACGAACAGATAACAAGGAGAACGAAGCAATGCAAAGCATCGATGACATATAAACAAGCACATACAAACCAGACATACAAGAACTGAAACATAAGCAAGCATAGCAGGCGTCGCATCCACACAACATATATGTCATACAATCAATTCAGGAAATCAGAAGACATACAAGCCAAACAGATGTCTACAGGAAAGCGGAAGCAATTAATTAATAAGTGAGCATGGCAATTCGCACAGGTCAAAACCCTTAGTTGAAAACATAACCAGTATCATAATAGCGGAAGTACAAACAACAGTCAACATATGGCAGTCACACGTAATAAGTAGGAATACAGTATAAACTATATAATTAAATGAATTAAAGACATAGCGGGGTAATTAAACAAGTTAACAAGCCAGACGTCATAAGTTGAACCATTTACCCAATAAAACCGTAGCATAAACAGAAATGCAAACATGGCAGGTCAACAACAAGCAGATAAGGATACTATCGGATAATCATAGTCCACGAAATTAACTGAACGAAGTATACATGATAAACAGACAAAAACTATCGATTACACACTAGCGTGGTCACCAGACAATCAGAGGGTCACATAACAGTGAGATCACATATAAACAGATGATAGCAGGTAAATCAGATAACCGTATAGTAATCATATCGCATCAGGGAAATCAGTAGTCATATAAAACATGAATAGCATAATCGAATCCAATAAACATATAATAACCCGGTACGTGAATGGAACGATAGTCTGAAGTAACGGAATAAGAGTGTGACAGATCAAAGCAATGGAATATATATATATATATATATATATATATATATATATATATATATATATATATATATATATATATATATATATATATATATATATATATATATATATATATCTTAGTAGTAGGGTGAGTCATATAACGGTGTTGAGAAATGAACAGTTAATACAGAATATGGTGCATTGGGAAATACAGATGGCACAATATAGGTATATCAAAAGTGTAAGGGTTGTCAGAAATCTACCACGAGCCCGGAACATATCATATCATATCATATCATAAGTAACCATTGTATTCGGAGGGGTGACCTCGGAATACCATATATAATAGGATGAGAGACCTCAGTAACCAATGGAGTAGCTAGCTCCGGAATGTGAAGACGCGTATTTCACACGACATCATTCACCATATAAATCATATCATATCAGATCATATCCTCTCATATCATATCATATCAAGGATGCATCCATACGCCCCCCGGAAACATAGTGGCCAAATCATATACATATAGTGAGCTCATAATCATATCATAATGGGGACGGTGTGTAACATCACTCGTACACACTGGAGTCATGTCATTGGTGCATCAATGACATGGTCATGGTACCTCCATGAGTAGGAACACATATTTGGCTCGGGTATCAAACTGAAGGGTCAAAGCATAATCATATCATAAGGGTTCATATCAAAGTTCAGAAGGCAAAGGTTCATATCAGAGTCCCATATCATAAGTTCATAATCAGAAGGTTCATAATCAAAGGTTCATAATCATACAGTTCATATCAGAGATTCAAACAAAGGGTGCATAGCAAAGTCATAGGGAAGCCCTAATAAGAAGGCTCAGAGTAAAAGCATAACAGCCCAAAGCTAGAATCAAAGGATGAATACGAATCATGAGAAACCTTAAGAGGTAAGGTCAGAATATCTGTACCTCAATCGAAGCAAACCAAATAGGAAAGTCAGGGCACACGATGAATCAATCCCGCCGTCCAGAACCTATATAAATTTGATAACGATTATTAAAGCCGGATTACTTATTTTAGACGGCTTTCCATTTTTAGCAGGTTTTCACTTTTAGTAACTTTCTATTTTAGGTAACTTTCTATTTTAGTAACTTTACGTATTTAATAAGTTTTCATAATTAACAACTTTAAGGTAAAATCCATTAATTAGCCAAACTTAGGGGTTCACAAATGATAATTGGTTAACTTAAAACGTTTAGTATGAAACATATCATAGTTTAGGACTTTATATGTCAATTTAACAAAGTGTGGTGTTTGATGCAAAAATAATAAAAGTTTAGGGTTAAATGAGTAACTTTGCTTATTCTATTTTCTATTAGCATGAGCAAATATTGCATGCATGATATTCATCTTCTTCGTATGAAAATATAACCGAAAACAATTCGCACTTTATTTTACTTGTTCTTAGTTTCTAGTTTTTCTTTCTTTTTATACAATTGTTAGATAGTTATTACGGGTTTAGTTATACACATAGTCACATACGACACTAATACGGCCTTAAACTTGACACAAGTCGTTTTATCCCGCGACATAAACATAGTCCTAACACCCGACTCACAACCAAAACATTTCAGTCCCATTTCTTTCATGTTGACGACACAAAAAAGATAACCCACGACTAACTCGTTTATTACATCTATTTAGCTCGATACGAATTGAATGAAACATGTATTAGGTCGTGTATAGGAGGTCGAAGCAGATTCTAGGTAACCATGTATGGGTCGAATGCAAGGCCCTTCCATCTTATATTTCATGTGACAATTTTTATAATCTCATGTAACTATTCTTATTATTTTAGGTGATGTTTCATTCGTGTAGCATGCATTCGACGTAAGGTCTCACGACATAAAATCAAAGGAGACAATAATGAGGAAGGTGAAATAAGATGTGATGATACAAACCTTCATAGCTTGGATGAAAGGAGGATGAGAAACCAAGGTTTAAAACCCACGACCACAACAGCAACTACGACCAAAACCTCGTACCCTCGACGTAGAACAACCCACGATCACTAACACCTTGTCACAGCCTCCCTTGTTTTGCCTTCATGTCGAATGAAAAGGGAACCAACAGCTTGCTTTGGATCGAATGAAAAGGAGGAAAAACAGATTTGTGCCGTCACTTTTGTTGGTTAGGTTTGTATGTGTGATTTCTTTTTGAATATGAAAGTAAGTTACAAATAAGAGTAATAAGGGAATTAAATGGGAAAATTATGGGAGTTAATGGGGAGATGATTTCGGCTGAACTAGGGGGAAAGTGATAGACCAAATCAATTCTCATTTTTGAATGTGTAAATGTCAATTACCATTTGATGGGATAATGGCTTAAGTGGCCGAATAATGAGAATAAACATTGAATGAAAGTATAAGTTTTTCTTTAGTGTGTATGTTTGGATTGGTTGTTTTCACTGCCGTGTTTAGACAAAAAGGAGGAAAAGTAAGCTAGGTTTCGTTCGACAACCAAGGGAAAAGTAAGCTGTACTTCCGTTTTGTTCCCTCCGACACTGTTCCACAATCACTAGCACCCAACAAGATGCAGCTCCCATGCTCCAAAACCAGCATCAACGACAACACCAGCACCCAAAATTTGGAACCAAAGAGTAGGAGGAAAGTAGGTTCGATACTTCCAAACATAGTAGTGTAGAATAAAGTGGAAGGAGTAATAACAGAGGAAACTAAAATACAGCACTCTGGAATGCAGCTTACG
>BPTQ01000001.1:209874180-209929090 GCA_019973895.1 Chrysanthemum seticuspe
TTGTATAAGAGACGTTGCAAGTGTTTAACTTTTTTGTAGCCATCTTACAAAGAGCTTTTACGTGACATTTGCTTATTTGGAGTGTAATGAGACCTATAAACCAACTTTCATTTTTATCCTTAACCAAGGACAAAATTTAAACACACGAATTGTAAAATGAAACAACACATTCCATCCAATAAAACAAACACAAATAATTGGATCATACTATAAATGAAATTGTGAAACTTGTAGACTGATATAACACAAACGCAAATAACTGTGGGGAACTCAAACTCTTAGCCACAAAATGTTGACATAGTAAGACAAGAGTTACTGCACCTAATTCGTTACAATTGATGTAAAGTTTTAACAAATATATTTTTCTTTTTCTTGAATTATAACGTTTGAAGACTTTTTAAAACTTACAACTCCAAAACTCGGTCTCCTTTAGCACCACTTTACTCATTGTCTTCATGGTGTCCACTTTTGTTTTCCCTCTGAATTCCAAAGTATAAATATGGTTAACAATTGTTTTTGGTTTCCGTTTTAAGTTTATTAAGATTTTTCTTTGGTGTTATTGATTTCGGTTATCACGTGTCAAAATTTGATTAGTTGGGTTGTCGCACTTGTAGCACACTAGCACATGTGGGGTGCGAGACACTCGTGACTTTATCTGAGAACATGACTAGAATGTAAAGAAAAGTATATTTATTGCATTTATCATCACTAGTGTAAATTTTCGATGCTACAACTTAATGATCATGTGTCAATAAAAGTATATTTATATTGAGTGCTAATAACATCGGTAATAAGGTGCCTTAACAATTTTTTTAATGATTTGAAAGAATGACTCTTTAGAATATTTGATTTGCATTTAAAAAAAAATGTTTGAAAAGATAGATTTTTACATACGCTATTCTAAGGTAATTTTAAATGACATAAAAATGATGGAGTAGGCATTTAGAGCTAACGAAAATCTCCTAATACACCAACACATGTCTGAAGTGTAGTGGGATATATAAAGCGCTTTCATTTTTATCCCCATCCAATTTGCGACGTTCTGTAACTAGTAAACAATATTGTTCGTGACAAATTGCACATCATCTACAATATTCTGTCATACCACTATTTTCCCTGCTATGCAATGTCTACTATATACATTACTAAAATTTACAATGATTTTTTGAACAAATTTTGTAACATTTTGGAGTGTCGATTTTGAATAGTCTTGGACTTTATACTATAGAGATAACTTGTGTATAATTTTAGCATTTTTCATAGTCATTGTTCTGACTTTTAGTGTAATTTCGGTATGCTAGAACTTCATAAACATGTCTTTATATTGCATCTTTGTTATGAAGTTTTAGTTCTCTGGAAAATTCCTCTTGCGTTTTATGAAATCATGCAGGAAGGCCGGATCGATAAGTGATTGCTTATGATGAGTTACCACTTCTACTTTGTGAACACCCAATCAAAATCCTCAAAAAACAAAACTTGCACTTTGTTATGCATTGTTTGTAGCTTTCGGTCTTTGGTTATTATACCAAATTTGGCAAGCATACACTACAATAAGTATGAATTGCGAGACTCGAACAATCTGTATCAACAAAGATTAATTTTCCAACATTCTTGGACTAAAAGGGCGACTCAATCTCAAGCCGATGAGTTAGCTCCCCGATTTAGTTTAACTGTGGTTCTAGGCAACTTGATGGATATTGCCGAAAAGGAACATGGGGAGGGATATGATAAGAAAGTATCATCCATTGATTGTGTCAAAGGACGAGGAACTGCGTTACTAGAAGTGTTGACTATGAAGTCGATAAGTCATGATTTTAACGAATCATGAATATGGTTCCTATACATTTCTTGATGAAAATGGGATTCCAGACATTGATCGTGATAAGATTATCATGAATGAGTCGACACAATCAGCTGTAATTAACAAAATTTTAGAGTGTCACTTTGCATTTGCATAAATAGCTTTTGCTCCAATTTATACCGAAGGTAACATTCTTTACTTTGTGTATTTTTCATCTATAGTTTAATTTTGGAAGCCTAGAACTTCATTTTCGTGTTAACAATCACATCTTTTATACAAAGGTAACATTCTTTACTTTCTGCTTTTGTCATCTATATTTGTTCATATGTTCAAAAGCTTTTATCCAAGTCATCAAAGTCGAGTTCAAAGCGTCACATTACAATTAGTCAATAACTTTGGTTGATTTTATAACGAAGGGACGTTCTATAATTTATGCATTTATTGTCTTTAGTGTAATTTTGAGATGCTAAAATCACATATACTAAGTGCTAATAGCATCTTCAATAGGGTGCTTGTACAAAAGCTTTTTGTGATAAAAAAATGACTTTATACAATTTTAATTTCTTTTTGAACAAATAAAGAAGAATGACTTTATAAAGTATTTGATTTTATTCAAAAAGAGTTTTTAAATGATTTTGAAGTCTTTTTAAAGACAAGAAATAAAAAATGTATATATGAATCATTTATGTTATAGATAAAAAAAATGTGTATAGTAATCACATATGTTATTAAGTACTACTTTTTTTTTATAGCTATCTCACAAGGAAATCTAACACATGTTCTATAATTTATGCATTTATTGTCTTTAGTGTAATTTTGAGATGCTAAAATCACATATACTAAGTGTTAATAGCATCTTTAATAGGGTGCTTGTACAAAAGCTTTTTGTGATAAAAAAATGACTTTATACAATTTTAATTTCTTTTTGAACAAATAAAGAAGAATGACTTTATAAAGTATTTGATTTTATTGAAAAAGAGTTTTTAAATGATTTTTGAAGTCTTTTTAAAGGCAAGAAATAAAAAATGTATATATGAATCATTTATGTTATAGATAAAAAAAAAATGTGTATAGTAATCACATATGTTATTAAGTACTACTTTTTTTTATAGCTATCTCACAAGGAAATCTAACACACGTTCTATAATTTATGCATTTATTGTTTTAGTGTAATTTTGAGATGCTAAAATCACATATACTAAGTGCTAATAGCATCTTCAATAGGGTGCTTGTACAAAAGCTTTTTGTGATAAAAAAATGACTTTATACAATTTTAATTTCTTTTTGAACAAATAAAGAAGAGTGACTTTATAAAGTATTTGATTTTATTGAAAAAGAGTTTTTAAATGATTTTGAAGTCTTTTTAAAGACAAGAAATAAAAAATGTATATATGAATCATTTATGTTATAGATAAAAAAAAATGTGTATAGTAATCACATATGTTATTAAGTACTACTTTTTTTTATAGCTATCTCACAAGGAAATCTAACACACGTTGATTTATGCATTTATTGTCTTTAGTGTAATTTTGAGATGCTAAAATCACATATACTAAGTGTTAATAGCGGGCTGAATACTCCCATGTTTCTAACAGGTTCAGACCCTGCACAAAAAAATCAATCAATATAGAAACATGTAATAATCAATAAACCATTATCCACCCATTAGCTAACCATAGTATAGCAAGCGAATTTTCAGAACCGGCGGTATAATACACATGAAATATAATAATCAATTGAGCCGACATTAAGTTTACATACCTTATCAAATGTAATTCCTAAAAAATTCCACCGGCAAAAAAAACCCCTCAAAACTGAGACCATGCGCTCGATGAGTAAACCATAATTCTTTTGAAGTATGTCTTATCATTCCAAGACCTAACTACACCTGAGCAAAAACAATAACGACAAAAAATTAGAGAAGTGCCCCTTCTCATTTCAAGATTAATGTACCGTTGACTACTCTCCCATCCCCGCTATTTAATATCAAAGATCATCTAAAATAATTACTTCTATTTACAGTCTCTACCTTAAAAATGTTTCCTCAGCTTCAAATATATCAACATTTGGTTCTCTTGAACTATGATTGGGGTATCATGTCAGTCAACATAACAAACTATCTAAGATTAACCCGTTTGCAAGTAAAAAATAAGCTTTAAAGCCTCGTAAGGTGTCACCAATTAAATCTTACATTTTTCTTTATCAAATAATCAAATTAACTACCTTTTTTTTCACAAATCACCAAAAACCCACATATCACATCAATAATCAAACACAATGAAAGTGTAAAAAGTCGAAGATATAAATGAAACACAAATCCATAATCTCGGACTAAGATTCTTCAGAACCCTCATCAGTCTCGTCTTCTCCCTCCTTGTGTTTGCCTTCCGCACCCTATTTATTGACAGGAGAACCCAAAAATCATGAATCTTTAAGTAATACTAAACCCTAATTATTATAAAAAGATTACACACATGCTGCAGACAACTAAGATTACCGTTTTTGTGTGTAGATTTCTGTGGAAGGTGCTCAAGGCAGTGGAAACCAATCGATATTGTATCACTATTAAAAACCAACCGATTATTGTGTGTAGATTTATGTGTACAGACATATTCACATTGGGCCACAACCTTTTTTTAATATAATGGGCTACGAAGCAAAAAGAGGCCCCAGCTTTGCCTTATGTTTTTTTTGAATATTTCCGTAGGTTCCTCGCCAAATGAGTGTATACCAGTGCCAGTTCTGCATATGCAACACAGAAACAAAAAACCATTGTTAGCTGCAACCAAAAGGTGTAACCCCGCCAAAATAGTGAAAAACAGCATGCTTGGCTGCAACCCCAGGCCGGACCCTATTACCCCGCCAAGATAGTGTCAAAGCCTTTTATAATGAATATGACCATCATTCAAACATGTCTAACATAGCACCAGATAAAAGGAATACCAAACCTGCTGTGGCCGCAAACCAAGAAAATCGCAACGGTTTAAAACAAATATAGATTCCGACAAATGAAAAAATACAACCTACAAGCCCTAGTTTTTTCTTATATAAATCGGATATTTAACTTCATACCTGGGTTTCACAATTAACCTAAATTTAACAGCCATGTAATCGTTGGTTTTAGATCAACACTATCATTCTTCCCAGTTGATCTCCTCAGTTCCATCGAGACCCCGTCATCCTCCACTTGACAGTTATGTAAAATCTGAATCCACCCAATTTAAACCTTAAAATTAAGAAGAAAAAAAGGTATCAACAGAGTGTGAAAGATAAAATTTATACTCATATGAACATCCACAATTACAGTTTATAAACTTCAAATAAGTTAGACAATTTCACGTTTTTTCGATTCGTGGTCCAGTAGCAAACTTGAAATCTGCAACCAATTGAAAACATACTGAAAGAAAAAAAAAAGAAACCTGTTCCATTAGCCTTCTGAACCTCGACTGTTATCGTTTTTGCAAATGCCAAATGCAAGTATTTAAGACAAAAACAAACATACGGAGCTTTTTTAGATGGCTGAAATTGCAATAGCTTGATAATGCAACATCCACCACGTTTACATCTATTGTTTTTATGTGGCATGCTACAGCCCCCTTCTAATCCTTCATTGATACCAAGCACAATAGTTCCAGAATTGTGGTTTAAGAGAAAATTTAATAAACATAGCTGGTAAACTTTTCTACTCATTGACTCATCTCCTTTCAAGCTAAAATATTAAATTACATGCTTCACTGGCCATAGTTAACATAACACGAAGACATATTCTCAAATAGATGGAGCAATACCGTCGCCTTTTGGAATGTGCTATAAAATTAACTTTGTTCTATGTCTTACCCATTGACAATTTTATATTATACATATGCAAAGCAGCCTTGCGGAAAGGACAGCTACGACTCGGCGTTGTGCCATGTTACCTGAGCCGGTAAGACCTCATATTTGAACACCAGCCTCTATTTCTTGAGTTGCACTTTGCTGATATTTTCCTGTTAGTTATTTAACATTTACATGTTAGTGTTGCCATGGGTCGAATATATACAGGTGATAGGTCATCTATCAGTACTAAAGGTGCTAACGTGTATGTAAATATAAAATTATATATACATGTCAACTACTGTACAAAACATTGCATACCAAATTACATAAATAAGTTAAATTTTCATTAACCGCTGAAAAAAAATTATAGCATATACAAATATAAGAAATGCCTCATTATTCTCAAATCTCTATGGCATACGAAACTCATTTTACGCTTTATTGCACGCATCAGTTGCATACCGTAGGAAGGGACTGCCATTAAAGTTAGTATCTCCGCCTTCGATCAACCATGTTCAATAAGTACTAAACCTTACCACAAATGTTTAATAAGTAGTAAACTTACATAAGCAATGGACCAAGATCACTAATGATTAAAAATAAATAAATAAATAAATAAAAAATAACTTTACGAGAAACCCAATCCTCTCAAGAGTTTGATCGAACACTTGGCGGGCAACAATTCTAACACGAACAAACCCACTTCCCAATTCGCCTTCAAGCACACATTAACCCCATCTTCAAAGCAACTATATTTACCATCCTTTTTTATTTTCAGAACATAGCAAAAAAAATCCTGTTAACCCACAACCAAAATCGGAAGCCGGCAGCAACTGGTAAGCGGTTGGGGAAAATTTGTATGTGTCGAAGGTTGTGGAAGATGGGAGATGATTAACTTGATACCTGGGTTATGCAGAGTTGAGTAACAACAGAACCCCAAATCGGAACCCTAAACGTGACTCTCACTGTTATCGTTAAAAGAGGCGGTGCCTCATAACACGTAGAAGATGAAGAAGAAAGCCACGTGTTACTGTAAAAGCCGTTCCGCTGTTATCAATACTTGTTGACCGTTTCTTTAGTTTCCATATTTTGTCTAAAACATCACAATCTATTCCAGAGTGTTCCTTTGCGAATAGCTTCGGATTTATACTAGAGGTAACGTTTCTTTAGTTTCCATATTTTTATTTGCCTTTTTTCCATGTTTAATCTACATGATCATCTGTTTATATTGCATCTATACTATATAGTTTGAGCTTTGTAGGAAGTCCGAATCCATAAGTGGTTGATTATGACGAGTTACCAATCCAAATTTGTGAACACACAATCCACACCATCAAAAACTAAACATACATTTCGTTATGCATTGTTTGTAGTTTTCGGCCTTTGGTTGTTATACCAAATATGGCAATCATACACGAAGATAAATGTGAATGGTAAAAGGTTCGCAATTCATTTCAACAACTCGCAAATTACTGACATGCTTGGACTAAAAGGGTGAGTCAAGCCATTGGAGTTAACTGAACGCGTTGACTCAACCATGGTTTTAGAAAACTTGACCGATAATGCTAAAAAGGAACATATGCTGGGATATGATGAGAAAAAAAACAACCTTTGTTGGTGTCAATATAAAGTCGACGAATCATGACCTTAACGAGTTGGGCACCTATATATTTCTTGACGAAAATGGGATTCCATACGTCGACCTTGATAAGTTTATCCGGAATGAGCCGACTGGATTGGGTAATGAAGCCAACGATTGAGTTCAAAATACTGCTTGCATATCCATGCTAGGACTATGAATTCAACTATTTAGAATGCTCGTTAAGAGACCTGCTGTATATGTGAACTCATATAGAGATGAAATTTTTTCTCATTTTCTATCGTTCGTTCCATAATAAGGAAGAATATTTTTATTTCCATCAGTTGCTCCTTGTGATACTCAGTAGTTAGAGTGATAGTGTAGACTCTTTAATCAATAGGGTGCTTGAACAAAAGCATTTTGTGATCAAGAAAAATGACTATACAATTCCGATTTCTTTGTGAACAAATAAAGAATAACGACTTTATAATTTATTTGATTTTATGAAAGAAGGAGTTTTTAAATAGACAAAAAGTTAAAAAGTAGATGAGATAAAATATGTTATAATTATTATTAATCTTTTTGATAGCAAACTTACAACATCTTTTAACTCATATTCTAATACATCAATTGTAATGAGCATTATAAACCCACTTTCATATTTATCTCTAGTTAATGTGGGACAATATCAAAACACGAACATAAAGGTTTTTTTATAACTACCTCACAAAATCCTCCAAGATTTTAACAACTAAGAAGAATGGCTTTGTAAGATCTTTGATTTCTTCCCAAACGCATTTTGTGTAAAAATATGAAATTCAAAGATAAACTTTTAATGTAAACGATACAAATGCGATGAGCCTTAGGTTGGTTCGAGTAAGAGTAAACGATCGACTGGTTCGATTGATCTCTAATCGATCTTGTTACTGTGTGAAGTCGATCGTGGCTCACTTTTTGTATATGTTGGTCGTGGGAGCGATCGACACAAATACACACATAAAACCAAACCTTTCACTTTCTAATTAATTTTATTAAAGGTCGTCTTTACTGGGGCATCCAATCGCCTGAATGTCGCTGGAAAAAGAAAGCTGACGTGACAGGGAAATGAGATAAAATCTTCGATGATACTATGAATTAAAATGTGAAACTTGTCGACTGATATAACACAGACACAATTCATTGTACGAAACATAAACTCTTAGCCTAAAGATGTTGACATAGTATGATAAGAGTTACTGCACCTAATTCGGTTCAATGGATGTAAAGTTCTAACAAATATATAATTTTCTTTTTCTTGAATTATAACGTATGAAGATTTTTTAATACTTACAACTTCATAACTCGGTCTCCTTTAGCACCACTTTACTCATTGTCTTCATGATATTCACTTTATTCCTTCTTTTTCTAGTCTGAACTCACAAGTATAAATATGACAATAGAATGGTGGATTAGATGATGTTTAATGACTATCATAATATGGATTAGAAGTATAATTTTTTTCATTCAATCAATCATACATTTTTTAAGCCCATCTAGAGCTACATTCAAGTATCCAACAAATTGTTGGTTACAACTTACAAGCAAATATGAGGTAAAAACAATCGGAACAACTTACAATATTGTCAATGGCATGTATTAAAATTGAAGTATCTTATTAAAGAAAATAACAAAAAGGATTTTGTACCTCAAAAATCACATGAAAAATACTTCTTGACAGTTTTCTTTGCTATCTAAGCTCACTTCAAATATTAAGCATTTCTTAGTTCGTTCAAAAAATTGTCTAAAACATTGCAATGGATTTTGGAGTATAATGTATTGAATGGCTCTGGTTCAACTTTATACCCAAGGTAACTTTTAATTTCTGCATTTTTCATCGTTGTTGTTGGAACTTTTTAAAGAACTTTGGAATGCTAGAACTGCATGATCATGTATTTAAATTGCATATTTTATCTTTGTCATGAAGCTTGAGTTATGTTTATAAAGTCATCGAGTGATTTTCGAAATCATTGGTCATGATGAACTGAGTTACCAATTCAACTTTGTCAGCACACAATCAAAATTATCAAAAACTAGGCATTCGTTTCGTTTTGATTTTCCAAATGAAAAAAAGACGAGTTTGAGGATGGTTTCAAAAACTAAGGGTCCATTTGGTTTGTAGGTGAGTTTAGAATTAGATTTGAATTTGGATTTGGAATAAAAGAAAGTGGTGAGAGAAAACATTAATAATTATTTAAATTATGTATTAGTTTGAAAAAGAAAAAATTAAAAATAAGACTAATAATAAACAAATATGTGGTTGAAAGTTTTTAAGAAATAAAAGATAAAATTTGATTGGTTGATATTATTATAAAGCAATAGCAGTAGGATTGAATTTATCATTCAAAATGATGGACCTAATGAATCAAAATGACACCAAGCAAGTTATTTCATGTTTCTTTCAATCCATACCCACCAATACCCATAAACCAAACAGGCCCCAAATGTACATTTCACATTGATTTTCCAAAAAGAAAAAAGGAAGTCCTCGTATTGTATATGCTACACTAATCTTTTTTATAGCTACACCACAAAAATATTCTGCATAACATACAAGCAAAATGAAGTGGAAAGAGGCTTATAAAGCCGCTTTAATATTCATAACCCTACCAGATGTAGGACAACATTAAAACATAAACTTGACAAAATGATATCACAGGTACCAATAAGAAGCAATTACAGAAAATATTGAGGCTGTATCATACTATCAATGAAATCGTGAAACTCGACGGTTTAACACCATGTTTTTTTTTATCCCATCTAGACCTACACCCTAGTATCCAATAAAATGTTGGTTAGTGGTTACATAAAAATATAACTTAAGCAAGAACAGCAGCTACAACTTACAAATGTCAATGGCGTGTTAAGAGATTATTGAATGGTAAAATTGATAGAGTCTTAACAAATTATTGTATGACCCTAAATGCCACAAGTATTAACTTTTGCCATAATAATCTATTAAGACACCTAAATGCCACAGTTTACCACAATTTTTTTTTCTTTTTTTTTTTCTTTTTTTTAATAATCCTATCTTTGGCCATAAATTGCACGCCATCTACAAACTTGTGTCATACCACTATTTCCCAGCTATAAAATGCCTACTACATACATCGCTAAAATTTACAATGCAATACGTACAATGATTGTTTAAACAAAGTTTGTAACATTTCTGGTGGCGTGTTATGGAACTCAGTATCGGGTGTTATTGCTAGGGGGTGCGTGTTTTAGTTATTCGGGTGTTATTGAAAGGATGTTGAGGTGGCGTTGAGGTGATATACCAATAACAGTTATTGATATGCTCCTTCATTTAGCGCTCATAGTGAGATTGAATGTCCTCCTGTTATTGCAACAAAACAATTTTTTTTTTCAAAAGAAAAAAGTTATTGAATGTGTTTGAAGTCTTTTTTAAAAGAAAAAAAAAATAATAATAAATTAAAAATGATCACTCCAAAACTTTGTTTTACGGTTATTAAATGTTGTCATTGCTACTTTACAAAGATTTCTAACGAACATTCAAATGTGGAAGTTATGATGAGCATTAAAAACCCACTTTCATTTTTAACCCTAGCCAATGTGGGACAATAACAAAATGTTTTCCCTGCAATAAAATTTACAATGCAATATGTGCAATGACTGTTTAAACAAAGTTTGTAACATTTTGGCATAATAACTAGGCCCAATGCCCTAAACGTGAGAGCCAATGGCATAAGTCACATGAAATTATGAAAAGTTTTAGAAAATATTAAAAAAGGATAATTTTCAAAACTTAAATCACATGTAAAAAACTTCTTGACTGCCTTATTTGACATCTAAGCTTATTTCACATCTTAAACATGTTTCGCAATTGATTTTGGAGTGTCCCTTTGTGAATAGCCTTGAAGTTTATAGTGTATACTAAAGGTAAATTTTGTATAGTTATAGCATTTTTCATAGTCGTTGTTCTGAATTTTAGTGTAATTTCCGGTATGCTAGAACTTCATGATCATGTCTTTAAATTGCATCTTTGTTAAGACGTTTTGGTTTTATGGATCATTCTTTTTGCGTTTTATGAAATCATGTAGGAAGGTCGGATCGATAAGTGGTTGCTTATGAAGAGTTACCACTTCAAGTTTGTGAACACCCAATCAAATCGTCAAAAACAAAACATACACTTCGTTATGCGTTGTTTGTGGCTTTCGGTCTTTGGTTATTATACCATATTTGGCAAGCATACACTACGATAAGTATGAATGGTGAGACTATAACAATCTGTATCAACAAAGATTAATTTTCCAACATGCTTGGACTAAAAGGGCGACTCAAAGTCAAGCCAATGAGTTAGCTCACAGATATAGTTGGGTAAAAATTGACGGATAATGCCGAAAAGGAACATGTGGAGGGATATGATGAGAAAGAATCAACTTTTGATGCTGTCAAGGGACGAGGAACTACATTACTTGAAGTGTTGACTAGGAAGTCGATAAGTCATGATTTTAACGAGTCATTAATATGGTTCGTATACATATCTTGACAAGAATGGGGTTCATGACATTGATCGTGATAAGTTTATCAGGAATGGGTCGACTCTATCGGATAATGAAAGTTCTGAAACCCGTGTTTGAGTTAAAAAAAATGTTTGCATAAGCTAAGACAATGAGTAATTAAGTATCGATGTTAAATTTTGAGATAGTAATTAGGTCACACATTCATGTGAAATTATACATACAAGTTTAATCATTCTTTGTAATAAACAATTTTAGAGTGTCACTTTGCATTTGCACAAATAGCTTTGGAATCCTAAAACTTCATTTTCGTTTGTTAATAATCACATCTTTTATACGAAGTGCTAATAGCCTCTCCAATTGGGTGCTTTGAACAAAACCTTTTAACGATTAAGAATAATGATCTTATATAAAACATTTGACTTATTTTTAAGCAATAAAAAATAATGATTTTTTTTTAAAAGTATCTGGCTTCTCGTAAATTTTTTAAGGCACTATGATTTTTTTTAAACATGAATTCTGTAATACTAAAGCCTCATGATCGTGTGTTAATGATCGCATCTTTAATAGGTTGTTTGAACACAAATTTTTAACGATTAAAAAGAATCACTTTTTAAAATTTTTGACGAAGATCGACCTTATAAAGTATTTGGCTTCTTTGCAAAAACATAAAAGTATGTAAGAAAAGTTATTGCAAGTATTAACTTTAACCAAAAAACATAAAAAAAAAAAAAAAAAACAGAAAAGTATGTAAGAAAAGTTATTGCAAGTATTAACTTTAACGAAAAAAATATATGTGAACTCAAATGTATATAGTTATTAATTTTTTTCACTGTTAATATACATTTGATATTTACATACATTTAACGATTTGAAATGCAATGAGCATTATAAGCTCATTTTCACTTTTAACTCTAACCGATATGGGAAACATCAAAACACAAATATAGTCATATCATATGAGACCACAAGTTCCAACATGAAACAATGACACGAAATCTTGTGGCCGGATCTTCCTATCAATTAAAACGTGAAACTTAACAACTGATTTAGTACAAAGAGTTATGAAAACGTGCACAATTAGCCTCAAAATATTGACATTGTGGCCTTTAATGTACTCTTGCTATTGCAATATTTAATTTCAATTGATTTAAGGTTTTAACATATATATATTTTTCTTTTTCTTGCTTAACAATGTTTCAATAATTGTTCAAAAGCGTTAAAGTTTTAATATTTGCTCATTTGTTCAAAAGCTTTTGTCTAAATCATCACAATCGATTTCAAAGCGTCACAATGCAATTTATCAATAGCTTTGGTTGATTTCATAATGAAGGAACATTCTTTAATTTATGAATTTATCGTCTTTAGTGTAATTTTGAGATGCTAGATGTTTGTGATCGTGTCATCGTGTGTTAATAATCACATATACCAAGTATTAACATCATCTTTTATAGAGTGATTAACAAAAGCTTTTTGTGATAAAAAAAAAATGACTATACAATTTTGATTTCTTTTTGAACAAATAAATAATAACGACTTTATAAAGTATTTGATATTTAAAGAGAAAAAGAAAATATAAATGCTTTTGATAGACAAAAAATATGTAACTTGTCAGACTCATATGACACAAACACAATCATTGTACGAAACATAATGTGACATAGTAAGACGAGTTACTGCACCTAATTCGGTTCAATGGATGTAAAGTTTTAACAAATTTAAAAAAATAATAATAACGTTTGAAGATTTTTTGAAACATACAACTCCAAAACTCGGTTTCCTTTAGCACCACTTTACTCATTGTCTTCACGGTATCCATTTTGTTCCTTCAGATTTTTTGAAACTTACAACTCTAAGGGGGGAGGGAGTGGAAATTTCTTACCCTAATACCCTGAGGGTGCCACGTCACCTTTATCCAATAAAAACCTTCCAACTCAAAACTACCCCAATACTACCCTAACACTACCCTAAGTGAACGGAGTGGTACCCTACTACCCGAATTCATTTTTTTTTTTTTTTTTACCTGCACTGTGGTAACCCTTCTTCTTCCATGCTAACCCTTCTTCTTCCTCGAACTCGCTCCTGTACCTGCAAAAACAAGCAAAAAAAAGACAAAAGAAAAGTGGTACCCTATTACACGTACAGCATCAAAGTTGGACAAAGCAACTACCAGGGTTATATAGCCACCACAGCATCAACCCGTAACCCAAGCTTCCATCTTCTCCATAAACATACCTGAAAATGTTGCCGGAAATTCAAGAAACATGGTTTCAGTCTCATTATCATTCTCAAACTTCATGTATTCACTTGAGGAGCAAAACCCATCTGTTTGTTTACGTTACCCACTTTTGCAACGTTCTTCTTCGGCTTCCCAACTCGCAAATCCAACCCGAGAGCCTTACCCGAGCTCGGCGGAATGGTGTAGCCGCTCGGTGAAGTGAAGCCGCCCCCCTACCCGAGAGCCACTCCGTGGTACCTAAAGCCTTCAAAAAACCCTTATCTTATTGTTGTGTAATTAATTCTAGCTCCTTGCTAGTGTTTAATAATGAATCCGCAGTTCAAAAAAAGTATAAATATGACAACAGAACGATGGATTAGATGATATTTGATGACTATCTTAATATATGAATGCCAAAACAATTTTTCTTTAAGTCAATCTAGAACTACATTCAAGTATTCAACAAATTGCTGGTTACTTACAAACGAACATACCCACGGTAACGTTTAATTTCCGCATTTTTCATCCTTGTTGTTGGAACTTTTTAAAGAACTTTGTAATGTTAGAACTGCATGATCATGTATTTAAATTGCATCTTTTATCTTTGTCATGAAGCTCGAATTATATATATTAAGACATCGAGTGATTTATGAAATCATGCAGGAAGTCTCGATCAATAAGTGGTTGATCACTTGATCGTGATGAGCTGAGTTACCAATTCAACTTTGTGAACACACAATCAAAATCTAAACATACATTTGGCTTTGATTTTTCAAATTCAAAAAAGACAGTTTGAGGATGGTAACGTACATTTCGCATTGATTTTTCAAAACAGAAAAGGAAGTTCGGTATTGTATATGCTACAATAATTAACCTTCTTTATAGCTACACCACAAAAACCTTCAACATAACATACGAGTATAATTAAGTGTACTATCAGATCTAGGACAACATTAAAACATAAAGTTTGCTAAATGAGATCACAGGTACCACTAAGAAACAATTGCACAAAATTATCATACTATCAATGAATTCGTGAAACTTGACAGTTTAACACAATTTTTTTTATCCTATCTAGACCTACATCCAAGTATCCAATGTTTTTTATATCCCATCTTTTTGCCATAAACCATTAAATTGCACACCATCTACAAACTTGTGTCATACCACTATTTTCCCAGCTATAAAATGTCTACTACATACATCGCTAAAATTTACAATGCATACGTACAATGACTTTTTAAAAAAAGTTTGTAACATTTCTTGTGGTGTGTTATAGGACTCGGTATCGGGTGTTATTGCTTGGGTGTGTGTTTTAGTTATTCGAGTGTTATTGAAGACATCTTGAAGTAGCGCTAAGATGACACACCAATAATAGTTATTGATATGCTCCTTCACTTAACGCTCATAATGAGATTGAATGTCCTCATGTTACTGCAACTAAACAAATTTTTTTTTTCAAAATAAAAAAGTTATTGATTGCTGTTAAAGTCTTTTTGAAAAGACAAAAAAGAAATAAAAATTGATCACTTGAAGACTTTGTTTTACAGGTATTAAGCATTGTCATTGCTGCCTTACAAAGACTTCTAGCGAACATTCAAATGTACAAGTTATGATGAGCATTAAAAACACACTTTCATTTTTAACTCTAGCCAATGTGGGACGATAACAAAATGTTTTCCCTGCTATAAAATTTACAATGCAATATGTGCTAGGGGTGTTCATGGGTCGGGGTAATAACCGAATAAACCGAAAACCGAATCCGAACCGAACCGAAAAAAACGAACCGAACTTGTAACCGAACCGAATTTGTCAAAACCGAACCGAACCGAACTAAAAATTCGGTTTTCGGTTTGGATATGGTTTTGGCTACCTGAACCGAAAACCGAACCGAAAACCGAATTTATATAAATTAATATATATTTTTTATATATTTATATATAAAAACACTTTATATATTTAATATATATATTTTTTTATATACTTATATACACAAAAAGACCATTAAAATTTTATCTTAATATAAAAAATCACTTTTTATACTTGAAATAAAAATTTTCTTTGCCAAAATCTATTTAATTAAATTAAAAAAATATATAAGTTCGGTTTTCGGTTTTGACCCATAACCGAACCGAACTTCGGTTCGGTTCTCGGTTCGGTTCGGTTACAAATATTTTCGGTTCGGTTCAGTTTTCGGTTATGACAAAAAAAAAAAAATTAACCGAATAAACCGATTAATCCGAGAACCGAACCGATGAACACCCCTAATATGTGCAATGACTGTTTCAACAAAGTTTGTAACATTTTGGCGTAATAACTGGGCCCAATGCCCTAAACGTGAGCCCAATGGCATAAGTCACATGAATTATGAATTTATGAAAAGTTTTAGAAAATATTAAAAAAGGATAAATTGCACAACTTAAATCACATGTAAAATACTTCTTGACTGCCTTATTTCACATCTTAAATATGTTTTCGCAATTGATTTTGGAGTGTCCCTTTGTGAATAGCCTTGAAGTTTATAGTTTATACTAAAGGTAAATTTTATATAGTTTTAGCATTTTTCCTAGTCATTGTTCTAAATTTTAGTGTAATTTGGGTATGCTACAACTTCATGATTATGTCTTTAAATTGCATCTTTGTTATGAAGTTTTAGTTATATGGATCATTCTTCTTGCGTTTAATGAAATCACGCAGGAAGGCCGGATCGATAAGTGGTTGCTTATGACGAGTTACCACTTCAACTTTGTCACCCAATCAAAATTCTCAAAAACAAAACATACATTTAGTTATGCATTGTTTGTAGCTTTCGGTCTTTGTTTATTACACCAAAATTGGCAAGCATACACTACACTAAGTATGAATGGCAGAATGAAACAATTGATATCGACGAAAATCAATTTTCCAACATGCTTGGACTAAAAGGGCGACTCAAACTCAAGCCAATGAGTTAGCTCACGGATTTAATTTAACCTTGGCTCTAGGCAACTTGATGGATAACGCCGAAAAGGAATATCTGGAGGAATACAATGAGAAAGAATCATCCTTTGATGGTGTCAAGGGACGAGGAACTACGTTACTATAAGTGTTGACTATGAAGTCGATAAGTCATGATTTTAACGAGTCATGAATATGGTTCCTATACATTTCTTGATGAAAATGGGATTCCAAACATTGATCGTGATAAGTTTATCAGGAATAAGTCGACTCAATCGGGTAATGAAAGTTATGAAACCAGTGGTCTGAGTTAAAAAAAATTGTTTGCATAGGCTATGATAATGAGTAATTATTTATCGATGTTAAATTTTGAGATCAAAATGTTTTTGACTGATAGGTCACACATTCGATATGGATGATTTTTCTGAGATCAGCTGTGTTCATGAGGAATTATACATACAAAATTAATCATTATTTGTAATAAACAATTTTAGAGTGTCACTTTGCATTTGCATAAATAGCTTTTGCTCAATTTTATACCAAGGTAACATTCTTTACTTTGTGTATTTATCATATATAGTCAAATTTTGGAAGCCTAGAACTTCATTTTCGTTTGCTAATAATCACATCTTTTATACGAAGGTAACAACATTCTTTACTTTCTACATTTTCGTTTGTTAATAATCACAGTCGATTTCAAAGTGTCACATTGCAATTATTCAATAGCTTTGGTTGATTTTATATCGAAGGGAAGTTCTTTAATTTATGCATTTATTTTCTTTATTGTAATTTTGAGATGCTTGTACAAAAGCTTTTTGTGATAAAAAAAATGGCTTTGTACAATTTTGATTTCTTTTTGAACAAATAAAGAAGATTGACTTTATAAAGTATTTGATTTTATTTAAAAAGAGTTTTTAAATGCTTTTGAAGTCTTTTAAAAGACAAGAAATAAAAAACATGTATGTAAATTCTAGAGTAAATTACGTAAATGGTCCCTGTGGTTTGTCAAAAATTTCACCTATAGTCCCTCAAACTTAAAAGTTGCATGAATGGTCCCTCTCGAGGCAAAAGAATAACATGAATGGTCCTTTTGTTAACGGGTGTTAAGTTTATTCCGTTATAATTTACACTTTAGCCCTTGTTGGTTAACGGCTGTTGCATCATCGATCCTTTGGCAAGTTTAGTCCCTACTTGGCTATATAAGCGAATGAGTTTTCCCCTCATAACCCTAATCACACACACACACACTTATAACTTTTCCGGCGCCGCTCCTCCTTCTCCGGCCGTCGTCTCCGATCACCATCAACACCACTGCCATCATCACCTACAACCCTTCCTCATTATATCCTAACCCTAAACCTACTTTTACTCTGTCCTCTCTCACACCCAAACGACCACCACCACCACGACACCATCACCTTCATCATTAAAATAACACAAAACCCACCTCTATTTCTTGCTTGTAAACACGAATCCACCACTCACGCGCTATAAATCCACCCACACGCGCCACCACCGCCGCCATTGTTGTCATTTTTGTGTCTTGTTCAACAACCACACCGATTCACAACCACTTGTACGAGTGTGAATCGGTGTGAGTCTAAAACAAACGGGAAACGAAATAAAACTTGTTAAAACACACGTACGAGCAGTCTTGGTTTAGTCTTGAGCTTATTCGAACTTATTTACAAGCCCACGAGCTTATTTTGGTGTATTTATTGTTTGGTTTTGAGTTTTGTTGGTTTTGGGTCACGGCTACAACCAAACCACAAGTGGGTTATGGTTAAACTTTGTTATTGGTAAGGTTTTGGTTTAGATTTGGTCCGTTTGGTTAACTTGTACGCGGCGTGGTTCAAAGCTGAGACCATGTGGTCTCAGCGAGGTAAGCTTATTTGGTCCGAATGGGTTATGGTAGTATTGTGGTATTGTGACTTATTGTGGTATTGTGACTTAATTGTGACTTTGACTCGAGCCGTAGGAAAAATGTATCAAAACGGACGAAAACGAATAAAAACGTAAGAAAACGTTTAAAAACCGATGAAAACATATAAAAAAAAGGACGAAAACGGATAAAAACGTATGAAAACGGACAAAAACGTAAGAAAAATGGGTAAAAACGGATGAAAACGTAAGAAAAATGTATAAAAACGGACGAAAACGGATAAAAACGGATGAAAACGTATAAAAACGGATAAAAAAACGAAGTTAAAGTCGAAAAGTTTAAATTATAAACGGCCGTTACAATAAATGATCGACGATGCAACAACCGTTAACCAACAAGGGCTAAAGTGTAAGTTATAACGGAATAAACTTAACACCCGTTAACAAAAGGACCATTCATGTTATTCTTTTGCCTCGAGAGGGACCATTCATGCAACTTTTAAGTTTGAGGGACTATAGGTGAAATTTTTGACAAACCACAGGGACCATTTATGTAATTTACTCTAAATTCTATATGTTAGATGTGCTATTTTTTTTAGCAGAATTTTAATACACATCAAACTACATTAATTGTAATAAGTATTAAAAACCCGTTTTCATATGTATCTCTAGGCAATGTGGGACACAAAGGTTTTCTATAGCTACCTCACAAAATCCTCCAAAGCTTTAAAGTTTTAACAACTACGAAGAAGAACGGCTTTATAAGATATTTGATTTCTTCCCAAAAGAACTTTTGTGAGGTATTTGTTTTGGAAAAATCAAAATTTTAGGATAAGCTTCTAATGTAAATGGTAAAAATGTAATGAGCATTATAAACCCACTTTCGTTTATATGCATAACCAATGTGGATCAACATTAAAACACAAAATCTTGAGGATGGATCATACTATGAATTATAACGTGAAACTTGTCGACTAATATAACACACACAAATCATTGTACTTAACATAACGATTAGCCTCAAAATGCTTGACATAGTAACACAAGAGTTACTACAAATAATTTGTTTCAATCAATGTAAAGTCTTAACAATGATATATATGAAAGTTTATCTTCTTCCTTGCGATCTTGCTGTCACTTTTTTTCTTCTTCTTTTTTTCTTCACACAAATTAGGAGATAGAAGGAGAATGAAAGAGAACGGGAGAGATAAAGAGAAAAATTAAGAGAGGATTGATTTTGCTCTTGATACCATATTAGAATTGTGATTTTGTCTGCCAGTTTATTAACTCAAGATTACAATATATAGTCATTTGAGAATTATTGTAAAACTCAGATAATAAAGTGGGCTAAGCCTATGAATATCAAAAGCCCAAAGGCATAAATATAATATACGTCTAACAAAACGCAGGCGGTTCTTGGACTAACTTTCTTTTCAAGATTCGACATCAAATGTTGGAACTTTATGTCACGTACACAAAGTCGATAAAGATCATGAGATTGAAACTTTGTAACTTTGTGGACGTCATAAGTTTTTGTTTACTAAATGTTAATAGTAGCATTCAATCTCTTATATAGAAGATAAAAAAATGAGAAATAAAACTTTCTACTAAATAACGAGAGAGTTCAATTTTGAAATCAAAATTTCTAATTAGTTGATAAAAGTCAAAATTGACTTAAATTTAGTCAAAACTCATATAAATTTCATCCGCCACAATAATATGTAAAAAAAAAACATGTGTTGATTAAAAAAAAGAAAGGGCAATTAATAAAACTTTAGTTTTTAAATTTAAAATAAAATATAAGGGTCTTAAATAAACTTATCAGTTTTTATGTTTTTTTAATAACTTTATACATTTAATAAATTCTCAAGAGACTTTATAATGTTTTTTGGAAAAACATATACGTTGTTGTTATTAATAGATATTATTATCATTACATATTGAATTAATATATATACACAAAATTATAATTATCTCAATGAAAGTACGAGTTACCGTATATGTAAACGAATACAAGAAATTTTACATATACGAACAATTCAAGTTTTTCATTTTTATGAGATTAAATAAGTAGATCCGCAAACATATATTTTTCTTTTACTAATCGTGCTCTATAACGACTCATGTTATTCTTTCTTATAAGTTTAACTCACGCGCACACGAATCTAAAAATATAAAAACGGCTAGAACAAATAAACAAGATTATACATATAGCAACGACGCAAGTAATTCCTCTTTTAAACTTAAATAAGGATATCCGAAAAACATTTTTTTCAATGGTTATTTCATGCTATTAAACACACATAATGTATATGACATGATACTAATAGTTAAATTTAAACAACATTAATTTTAACACAATATCAGTTAAATAAAGTCAAATACTTCGTATAACAAAAATATATACTAAATATTAATCAATATTAATACATGATTAAAATTAAATGAAAAACTCGCGCGTCAATGAATATTTTAACTATATAAGTATAAATTCTTTTACATACTTTTATAAAAATATTTTATTTAACAATTTAGTGTATGCATAAAGATAAAAACAGAAAGTTAAAAACTAATAAGATAGTTGAGCAAATTAAAAAGCGAGTACAAAGGAACCTCGTAATATAGATGCTTCAAACATTTTATATCTATTTTACGAGGATAAGTTGTTCAAGCTAAACAATTTAGTGTGTCATAAGACTAATAAACTCACTTTCATTTTTATCTCCAATCAATGTGGGATTACATTAAAACACAAACTTTGTTAAATGAGATCACACGTTCTAACATGAATCTACGAGGCAAAATCTTTAAACCTCTATCTACTATCAAGTAAAACGTGAAACTTGACAACTGATATAATATAACAAAAGATCGCGTACATTATTAACCCGATAAGATCGCGTACATCTGAATCAAAATGATCAACCTTCCCAAGTACCCTGAACAGGAGAAAACATCATCCGTTTTCATTTCTGAACACGGAAACATCATCCGTATTCTTTTTTATAAAACTATAAATCTTAGCTTCAAAATGCTGATCGACATAGTAACACTAGAGTTACCACAACTAATCGTTTCTACTAGGCGCCAACAAGTATGATGTGGCTCGTCCTAAAAAAAGAGAGCTTTACCTAGTTCGAGACTGGTGTGGCGTTGAGTTCAAATCAAGTAGATTAGTTAAACAGAATGTCGGAAACCATGGTTACCAAAAATATTAACATAAACATTTTTTCCTTTTCCTTAGATAACAACTAACGTTTGAAAATTTTAGAAACTTACAACTCCAAAACCCAGTCTCCTTTACCACCATTTTATCCGTTGTCTTCATGGTAATCCACCTCATTCTAGTTCGTTTAATTTCTACTTTTTCTCTGATTTTTGAGTTTTAAAATATGACCATATAAGTATATAAGGATGGATAAGATAATGTTTGATGAATATGATAATAATTTGAACACATTCTGTGGACGTATGGTCCGGACTGGGCCAAGAATGGGTCAGGCCCGGCATCAGCGGCTCACTCTACGCCTAAACCCTAATCCATGCCTATATATACACACGCAGGTTATCTCTAAACCTAACACTTTTTGCTATGCCACAGCGCATACTAACTTGACCGTCGGAGGTGGACCCCGGGGCTACGGCCTCGGGTCCACTCCTAACGGGTTCTCTTTGTTGACAGGTCTACTAGGGCTCGAGAAGACGACTAACGGCCCAAGGAGAGTCGTTGAATCCAGTCCGCGCCAGATTATGCTTCAACAAGTTGGCGCCATCCGTGGGACCACGAATAAATTATGTTTCGTGTTCTCATATTACCGAAAAGCAGAGATAAATTCCTAAAATCGGTAACTCTAAAACCTTTGCATTCTACCATGTGTAAGATTTGCTTTACCATCATGTGAATTTAATATTCCATTGACATGATAAATTAAATACGTAATAAACATGTCGTCAATAAACAAACGGCGTGACTTTATGCCTGATTTTGCAAAGAAAACGAAACTGGGATCAGGCCATGTGATTCCCCATATGCGTATTTGTTACAGCGTATATTTTAAACTTTAATATAATAAATATATGCGCTTACGATCTAATAAAGATATATGCGCTGTTTGATAAAACCTTTGAATTTGTGATTGATATATGCGATGTTTGATAAAGATGCGTAAATATTTTATCTAACAATATTAGATGCGTACAATTTAATATCACTCTAGATGAGTCAATATTTTATTAACTTGGACGACAAGTTTATGGTATACATTATCATTAAATATTCGCAACTGTGATTCACAATTAATTTAAAATATCATTCGCAATAAATATTTGCACCTTTTTTACATGCATGCTTTAAAGTACTACGAAGATGCAGTGAATATATTTCTAATATAGATAATATCTGTACATGCATTATATTTTACATTCTCATGATCATACAAGTATAATAATCATGATATTTCTTTTACATATAAAAGAAAGAGTCCGCACGATCGGACCTATTCTAAAAAATATATCCGCACGATCGGACCTATTTTTCTCTCTTGCCTACATGGCGTGCATGCACTACAATAAACCCACGATGGTAAAAGGATAAGTTAACATACTAAACAACTTGTTGAGTAAGAGGGTTGCAAACCCATCAACACCGGATCACGTATCCTTGTTAAACACCTTATTCTCGAGACGTTGGAATAAGTTTTGTGCGCATCCCACGACGGGTGCGCAACATCGCATATGGTGCACGTTTAACAACTTTGGAACCAAGACACTTGATTCCTTAAATGATATTTACAGTACGCTGCATATCATAACATACACGAGTATGACAAAACAATAAAAAACAAAACAATTTTTTATGTAGTTTGTACAACCTCACGATAGGTTTTATATTTTTTATGCTATGTGCACTATATTATTCATGCTATGTGCTGTTTAATTTCATTAAGTTTTATATGCTGCGATTCGCGGCATATACTTTTAATCTTTGCATTAAGTGTTTTTTCGCAGATTAAATAAGTTTAATGCTCCTACATGAGTAGCACCATCAAACTTGGGGGGCTACCAGGGTGCATACTACTACTGTTTCCGTACGCGTCACGCAGATTATTTGGAAGCAGAACGCAAGCTCAGTACAAAGACGAATTTAAATATTCGCACCATCTCACCGTAGGGGAGACATCCTCTGTCGGTTGTAAAGACGGATGTAATGCACGCAGAAGCACGTCTTCTGTCGCACATCTTTACCGCGCACAGCGCACACAGCGCAGAAGCACGTCTTCTGTCGCACCTATTTGTCGCGCACAACGCGAACTTATGCGCAGAAGCACGTCTTCTGTCGCACCTATTTGTCGCGCACAGCGCGCACTTCTGCTACAGAAGCACGTCTTCTGTCGCACATCTTTAGCGCGCACCTATGCGCAGAAGCACGTCTTCTGTCGCACCTCTTTGTCGCGCACAGCGCACACTTATGCGCAGAAGCACGTCTTCTGTTGCACATCTTTGTCGCGCACAGCGCGCACTTCTGTTACAGAAGCACGTCTTCTGTCACACCATGTTGTGTCGCTACTGGTACAAAAGGTACGCCCTTACCCAGGATGCAGCATGCGGGTTCCACTTTCACCTACGCGGCCATCAGAACTTAAGTCTGGCATAACATAGCCATGCGCTATCTCATACTAGACTTGGGGGGCTTGTGGACGTATGGTCCGGACTGGGCCAAGAATGGGTCAGGCCCGGCATCAGCGGCCCACTCTACGCCTAAACCCTAATCCATGCCTATATATACACACGCAGGTTATCTCTAAACCTAACACTTTTTGCTATGCTGTGCGCATACTAACTTGACCGTCGGAGGTGGACCCCGGGGCTACGGCCTCGGGTCCACTCCTAACGGGTTCTCTTTGTTGACAGGTCTACTAGGGCTCGAGAAGACGACTAACGGCCCAAGGAGAGTCGTTGAATCCAGTCCGCGCCAGATTATGCTTCAACACATTCTTCAAAGTATGAACAACAGTTACATCTCTTACAATGGTAAATGGCATGTTTTAAAGGTCAAGAATCATATTATGTTGACATTGTGAAAGATTTGTAACCTTTACAGCAAAAAGTTGAAAAGAAAACATTTGGTACACATAAGTGTTTATTTGTCTATGAAATCACATCCTATGCATACATAATTTCACAGGAATACAAAAGATATGTTTTTTTTATTTGACAAGGTACATGTTACAGCTGCGATCTTGTTTTATCCTAATGCATGTAACGGACCATTGGGTTAACATATTAAAAATCATTCCCAAACCTAAACCATAATACGACCCAATCACTCACCTAAAAACATCCTCTCTCTCGGAATATAACATACTCGGGACAAAAAATAATAATAATAATAAAAAAATAATAATAAAATAAAATAAATAATTGCTAAGTTTGTGTATAGAGCAAGCATCACTTTTCATCATAACTACCACACACAAACTTTCAACAAAATTACAAACGTTTCAAGTGTAATGAGACTTGTAAACCAACTTTCATTTTTATCTAAATTCAATGTAGGACACTATTAAAACACAAACTTTGTAAAATGAAACCACACATTCCAAACAATATGAAGCAATGACACAAACATAACTCTAGCTTAGCCTCAAAATGTTGACATAGTAAGACAAGAGCTACTGCACATAATTGGATTCAATTGACGTAAAATGTTAACAAATATATTTTTCTTTTTCTTGAATTATCATGTTTGAATTTTTTTTAAAACTTACTACTCCAAAAAATTTTACCCCCAACTTTTTATATAATTCGATCAGGTTATTATGTTATTTCACCGACTTAGAATTGAATGTAATTTCTTCATTTAAACGAATGTTAGCAAATACTGAAAGACCCGCTACATCGAAATAAGAGCGCATTAACAATGAAAGTAGTAACATTGTCTAGCGAACGTCTAACTAAAATATGCGCAACCATATTACCACACGAGATGGTCGATGGTCTGTTTTAATAGTCAAGTATCATATTAAGAAAAATTACAAAAAGGATAATTTGTATATCATAAATCACATGAAATTTACTTCTTGACAGTTTTATTTGTTATCTAAGCTCACTTCACATTTTAAGCATTTTTTCATTCGTTCAAATAATGTGTCTAAAAAACCGCAATCGATTTCGGAGCATCAGGTATTGAATAGCTCCGGTCCACACACATGAAAAGTGATGGCTTTACCCGCTTTTGAAGCATCAGGTATTGAATAGCTCTGGTTCAACATTATATTTAAGGTAGCGTTTAATTTCCGAATTTTGCAATGTTTTTCTTGGAACTTTTTAAGACCTTTGGAATGCTGGAACCACATGATCATGTATTTAAATTGCATCTTTTATCTTTGTCAATGAAGCTTGAATTATGTTTAATAAGACATCGGGATCGATAAGTGGTTGTTATGATGGGTTACCAATTCAACTTTGTGAAGACACAATCAAAAAAACAAAAACTAAACATACATTTGGCTTTGATTTTTGAAAATTTGAGTTTGAGGATGGTTTCAAAACTAAAAATACATTCCTCTTTGATTTTTCAAAAAAAAAAAAAAAAAAAAGGGGTTATGTTAAAGGGTTTTGATATTGTATATGCTATTATTCTACACCACAAAAACCCTCAACACAACCTTCAAGTAAAATAGAGTGTAAAGGGGTTTATAAAGCCGATTTGATTCTTAACCCTATCCAATATGGGATTTCATTAATGCACAAACTTTCTTAAATGAGACCGCAAGTACCAATAAGAAGCAATGACACAAAATATTGAGTCTGAATCATACGATCAATTAAATTGTGAAACTTGACAACTGATATAACACAAGAGCTATGAAGCCTAAAACAATGTTTTTTTATCCCGTCTAGATCTAAATCTAAGTATCCAACAAAATGCTAGTTATTGGTTACATAAAAATATAACCGTAGTAAGAACAACAGTTACAACTTACAAAGGTCAATGGCGTGTTTAATATTTCAAGTATTATTTTAAGAAAATTAAAAAGAAGGATAATTTGTACTGTACTAGAGATATCACATGAAAAATACTTCTTGAGTGTTAATTTGACATTAATTAAGTACACTTCACAATTTAATTATTTCCTTAGAATTTCAAAATATTTTGTCTAAAACATAAAAATCGATTTTGGAGTGACAGTTTCGAATACCCAAGGTTACATTTCCATAGTTTCCACATTCTTCGTCATCATTCTTGGAACTTTTTGGTGTAATTTTGAGATGTTGGAACTACATGGTCATGTATTTGAATTGCATCTTATATCTTTTTCAATGATGCTTGAATTATGTTTATTAAGACATCAAGTATTTTATGAAATCATGCAAGAAGTCTAGATTGTTAAATGGTTGATTATGATGAGTTACCACTTCAACTTTGTGAACAAATTATCAACATCATCAAAAACTAAACATATGGCTTTCGGCCTTTGGTTATTATACCAATTTAAACAATCATACATGAAAATGAGTTTAAATGGCGAAAATCTTTCAATTCATCTCAATAACGTCAATGCACTACATGCTTGGAGTTTGGACTAAAAGGGCAAGTCAAGCCGTTGGAGCTGACTCACATTGTTGTTCTAGACAACTTTGCGGATGATGCTCAAAATAAACATATCAAGGAATACAATGATAAAGAAACGGCATTCGATGGTGTCAAGGGACGGGAATTTATATCACAAGAAGTATCGACTAAGAGCAATTTGACAAATCATGACCTTAACGAATTAGAAAATGGCTCCTATACATTTCTTGACGAGAATGGGATTCCGGACATTGACCGTGATATGTTCATCCAAAATGAGTTGAATCAATCGGGTAATTACGAAACCTGTGTTTGAGTTTACAAAAATGTCTCGATAGCTATGACAATTAGGGTTGTTCAGTGTTTGGTTTGACACTGAACAAACCGAAAAATAAACCGGACCAAAACCGAATAAAACCAGACCGAAAATTTTAATTGGTGTATGGCTTGGTTTGAAACCGAACCGAAGTATATATTTGGTGTTTGGTTTGGTTTTGGGTTTGACAAATATATAACCAAACCAAACCGAAAAAACCGAATATCTATTCACATAAAAAATTATATATAGAGAGATTTTCTATCTTTATCTTCCCGATTAACAATTCTAATAATTTAAAATCTTATAAATTAATCACTCCTCAAATCAATTGCTTTTTTAAAGAGAAAAATAACATCAAATGCAAACATTGAAGAAGATGATTTGAAGTTGCAACTGAGTTTTGACCTAATAAGACTTCTTAAGACTTTTGTCGAATAACATTTATCGCTTTCATTTACTTTCGTTAAGTTCTGAAACGTTTTGGTTTCTTAAATTTTTGTTTTGTTGATTTCTTCGAGTATTTTGTGAGATCTTTTGATTTGTTAGTTTTATTTAAACTTTTGGTTGTGACTTCTAGATTATATTTTGAAGTTTACTTGAATTTGGTTTTCTTGGTTTTAACCGAAACCAAACCGAATTATAATTTGGTGTATGGTTTGGTTTTATCCATTTTATAATTGGTTTGGTTTGGTTTTGGTTTTAACTTTGAAAATTTATAAACCGATAAACCCGAACCATACAACCCACAAACCCGAAAACCGAACCGATGAACACCTCTAATGACAATGAGTGATTGAGTATAAATGTTAATTTAGAAACTAGAATGCTCTTTGGGTCATATATTCGAGACTTGTTGCATTTGTGAAATTATATCATAGGTAACAAGGTTTCTCATTCTATATCGTTGATATCCATTTTTATAGCTGTTATATTTATTTGTCATTTATAGAAACCTTATGTGAAAACTTTAATACAGAATAACAAGTGCTCGTGTAATTTAGTGCAAATGTGAAGAGCAAAGCTAATTAGAACAGGTTTACTGTCATATTAGATCACTATTTAAATTTATATCCAACTAGATATACTAATGATATACTAATAGAAAAATATATTTCTTGAAATCAACCTCAATTTTATTAGATTTAGTAATGGTAAAACTCCATGAATATTATAGAGCAACATATACTGTATATATAATCAATTACCAAACCGAAACATACAAAACCCTTATGGGCTGAATCAAAATACAACTAGGCATAAGTAGGTGTTTGGTCATAAAGTAGGTTTCTTGTGTGTGAAGGGTAGAATGAACTAGGCGGATAGTATAAGTTGTAACGAATAGTGAGGAATGAAAGATAAACCTACTTGGTCCTTACATTATGCTATCACATGAGGTAATGGGTAGTCTTATTAAGGGTGTGTGTTCCTCATTTGGTGATGCATGTTCAACTCTTTGTTTTGCTAGGCTAGTGAGAAGGCTGCTGCTACTTTAGCTTTAACTGCACTGATTCAGGAAATGTAGCCAATATCGGTATAGCCCCTTTTTGATGAGCAATGGGTGCTATATATAATCTACATGAAACTGCCCTTGAGCTGATCATATAAGGTATTGTGGATGTTGGTTGAATGCTTTATATTGATCTCGCAAGGTGGATGTAATCATGAGGTTATGGTATGGTGAAAAAAGAATAAGGTTAACACTGTTGGATTGACTGATCTGCTGAATCTTATAGCAGCATCAAAGATATGATTTCTTTGTCATCAGAGATAATGATTACTTGTATCAGATATCAAATGGAACTTGTATTTCTGCTTTTAAGTTGTATTTTCATATGTATGTTTCAGTTGTATTTCATGGATTGGGTGATGTCTAAGTCCATTTTTCTATTTGATGTAATATTTGGAAAGTTAATATATAGTTCACCTTTTTCACCCGAAAAAAATGCAACCGGGCTAATAAATTTGTATCCATATATTGATGCATAACCTTAAGGCCAAATAAACTATGCATAGACATATTTCTATGCCACGTTTTGAATCGAAGCCATTTTGATGAGTTAGTAATCCAGCAAAAATCACCACTTAATACTAAATATGTAATGTAGAAATAAGACGTTTTAGCTTAAAATGTAGCTATTACAAAAACAAACCGCACATGTCTTATTGACTAGTATAAACTAATTAAATGTTTGATTATTTCCTTATCATTATATAATATTGGCTTTAATACAAGATTTAAAATTATTTGAGGACAAAAGATTATTTACATACCAGGGATCAATCTCCACAATTTATTTATATTTGATCTAATGGATGAGATTAATCCCAACAATTTAATAAACCCACTTTCATCATTTTTTTTTCCAAATATTAATAACTTTCAAACCGTTAATCGTTAAGCCAAAAAAAAAATATCATTGCGACGAACATTTAATTATCTTTCTATAGATAGGCACTTTGATATACTTTCGACAAATATTTTTTTTTTTCTGATTTTTCACGTTTTTTTTTTAAAGTTTTTTCGTTTTTTTACGTTACTGAAATATGCATTAAAAAATCATATATGATTAAACACTAATTTGAATATCACATATGATATTAGTGTTATATCATATATGCTATGTAACATCACATGTGGATATTAGTGTAACATCACATGTGATATTAGTGTTTAATCATATATGATTTTTTTCATGCAAATTTCAAGAAACGTAAAAAAAACAAAAAAACGTGAAAAAAAAACGATTTTTTTTTCTTTTTTCGAAAGTATATCAAAGTGCCTGTCTATAGAAAGATAATTAAATGTTCGTCGCGACGGTGTAAATATTTTCACTTAACAATTAACGGTTTAAGAGATATTTAAATTATAAAAAATATGTGAAATAATAAAATGCTTTTAATATAAGCCATTGATTTCTTTTTAGATGTATGATAAAGATGAGTCCATTGATATTTAAGAAAAGTTTGATATGTAAAATAACTCTCCTCTTAATATAATTAATAGAAAATGATCTAACAAAAAAGGTATATGTTGGTATAATATGAAGAAAAAATTCTAAAAGAATAATTTGTACTTCATAAATCACACGAAAAATACTTCTTGACAGCTTTATTTGGTAAGCTCACTTCACATTTTAAGCATTTCTTCATTCGTTAATATTATGTCTAAAACACTGCAATCGATTTCGGAGTAGCAGGTATTGAATAGCTCCGATCCAAACACCTAAAAGGAATGACTTTACCCGCTTTGAAAATGTGTGGCAATAGATTCAAACTCTGTAAATTAGTCGGACAAAATGTTGAAAACCATGATTACCGAAAGAAAAAAAAGTTATTTGATTTCTCTTTAAAAACAAGAAAATGAAAAGTTAATTGGTTTCTCTTTAAAAAAAACGAAATGCTGAAAGCATGTGTATCGAGCACACTCTTCATCATAACTACCACACACAAACATTCAACAAACCAACAAACATTTGATGTGTAATGAGATTTGTAAACCAACTTTCATTTATATCCCCAATCGATCTGGGACAACATTAAAACACAAACTTTTTCAAACGATACCGCACGTCCAACATGAAGCAATGACACAAAATCATGAGGCTGGATCTTACGATCAATTAAATCGTGAAACTTGACAACTAAAATACAACGCAAACACAAATAATTGCACAAAACATAAACCATTTATTCTCAAAATGCTTGACGTAACAAGACATTAGTTACTGGCATACTGCAACTAATTGGTTTCAAACTTTCAAGGGATATATTTGTGGTCTTAGGAGATGAAGCCCAAAACAATTTTTTAATAGCACCAACAAATTGTTGGTTACACAGAAATATAACCAAACTAAGATATAAAGATTTACATTATTTCTTTTTAAATTAATGAACGTTATACATATTATCAAAGACGATCAGAAAACGTCTGGACAAGTAGCAAAAGACGATTAGAAAATGTTTGACAGCATACTACGTTCATTTTCTCGTTATCCATTTGTGGTAAGAGTTTCTCATCAAAACCTTTTTAAGTATCTGGTTTACTTAAAAAGAAAAAAAAAAACAAATCTCTTACATGTTTATGTATTTTGAAGTATTTTCTTTCATAGTAACTTTACATAATCATATAAAAATCTTTGAATCTTTTGACGTGTAAGAAGGCCTATAAACCCACTTTAACTTTTATCCCTAACCAATGTGGGACAACATCAAAACAAAAACTTTGTTAAATAAGACCACAAGTCCAAAGTTTCAACATGATAGATTTAACACCCTTGAGCGTTGTAGACTTAATGTGTAGTGTGGAACAGGTCATATCGCCGATATAAGCTCACAATTACCCAAGTTGATTGTAATTTTGAAGATGGGAATAACTATGATGAGAAAGATCTACATGTTAACTCATTATTAGTGATACAACACGCATTTGAATGACCGTAAGCCTACGCGATTTATATAGATAAGAAGTTAATGATTTCTGGTGGCGAGCCTACGCGATGGGCAAAGTTATTCCTCAAAAGGTAAACATATTGGCTTGTAGGATTTCGTTAGATAAACTTCCAACGCGTATAAATCTGGATATTCGTGGGCTTGATGTACCATCTATCCTCTGCCCAATATGTGGAGAAGTTGCTGAAATTAGGAATCACTTGTTCTTTCAATGCCCGTTTGTCTCACAAGTTTATGAATTGTTTGGTCGTTGGTGGGAGATTGAGATTCCGATGTTGCTCTCGTTTCAGCAATGGCGGGATTGGTTACTGAACTTGCGGTTAAAGAGGATGCAAAAGACTATATTGGAGGCTTCATTTTTTTCGCTTTGGTGGCACGTGCGGGCTCATAGGAATGCTTGTGTTTTTCGTGTAGTGCGGCCGAGGGAAAACGTCTTCTTTGATAACTTTGTTTTGACGACGTTTATTTGCATTAATAGTAGATGTAGTTATAAGCAGTTTAGTTGGGTCGGGTGGCTTCAAAAACCATCTCTAGTTACTTCTAATATGTAATTGTTTTGGTTTCTAGCTTCTTCCTAGTTTTATAAAATTTCGTCGTTCAAAAAAAAAAAAAAAAAAACGCATTTGAAATTTAAAATAAAATAAAATGGGGCCAATGCATTGTATGGGCGCCACCACAATTCAAGGGGTGGGGATTCATGGTATCATTTCCCTCAAGATATCTTAAACGAACCTTGACGGTAATGCTATTATCTGTCGGTGATTTTACATCACCAATATTATTTAAGTGTAATGGATTGACTTAGTTGACCAATGTGTAATTGTGATAAATGTTCAACAAGTCGGGGTTGTGCGGAGTGCACACTTGTATGACGTTTTTATGATTGCCATTCGGGGGCGAAGCCCCGAATGACGGGGGTCCGGGGGCAGCGCCCCTGGTAGCAGGGTCCAAGGGGCGGCAGCCCCTGGCACTAGAGAATAAAATTTCCGATATTTTACCCCTTAAATCTAACTGGTTTTGGCGGTTATCATAACTGTAATGGCAGTTACAACCACCGTTGGTTATTTTGGTCATATATTCGTTTCTTGGTTCTGGTTTTCATAACTTACAAAACATATTCTCAAGTTCAAAATCTGAGTTTTATCCGATTAGAGATTTCGGTAGAACCACATAAATACTTCAGTCTGATAGTGTTTACACGACTCTCAGATTACTGTGATCAAAATCTCCTAACATTATCTTCCAATGTCTATGAGTTCATGTGTTCGTTGATTCGCCTCATAGCTCTAATGACATTCCACCCATCACTAAATATACAATTTTGATTCCTTTTCTAACAAATTAAGAAGAACGTTCTAAAGTATTTGATGTTTTTAGAAAAACTTTTTAAAGGCTTTTGGTTATTTTATTATTATTATTTTTTTTTTCAAAATAACAAAATTTTAAAAACATCCGCCCAGGTATTTAGTATTGAGATATTACAAGTGTTAATTTTTCCATAGCTTTCTTACAAAAACCTCTACCGTACATTTTGATATTTGAAGTGTAATGAACTTTATAAACAAACTTTTATATTTATCCTTAGCCAATGTGCGACAACATTTAAACCAAACTTTGTTAAATGAAACACATTTCATCTAATATGAAGCAATGACACAAAATCCTGGAGCATACTATGAATTAATTTGTGAAACTTGTAGACTGATACAACACAAACACAGATAATTGCATCTTTTATCTTTGTGAGTGAAGCTTGAATTATGTTTAATAAGACAACGAGTGTTTTACGATATCATGCAGGAAGTATGGATCGATAAGTGGTTGTTATGATGAGTTACCAATTCAACTTTGTGAAGACACAATAAAAAAAGAGTAAAAGCTACAAAATAGCTACGTGTTTTCAAATTTGTGCCGACTTGAAACACTTACTTTTTTATTCAATGACTTCAACAACGTACTTTCAAAAATTTTTCCGACTTCACCAATATGACCTATAAAAGGACTATATTACTCTTTTTTATTCAATGACTTCAACAACGTAATTTCAAATTTTGTTCCGACTTCACCAATATGACCTATAAAAGGACTATATTACTCTTTTTTATTCAATGACTTCAACAACGTACTTTCAAATTTTGTTCCGACTTCACAAATATAACCCTAAAGAAGGCAAGGGTAATATAGTCATTTCAAGTCATATTGATGAAGTCGGAACAAATTTGAAAGTACGTAATTGAAGTCATTGAGTAAAAAAATAAGTGTTTTAAGTCGGCACAAATTTAAAAGTATATGGCTATTTTTTGTAGCTTTTACCCTAAAAAAACAAAAACTAAACATACATTTAGCTTTGATTTTTCAAAACTAGGATTTGAGGATGGCTCAAAACTAAACATACATTATGCTTTGATTTATCAAAATTTAAAAAATAAATAAAAAATGGTACACCGATTGTTTTGATATTGTATATGCTACACCACAAAAACCTTCGGCAAAACATACAAGTAACATGGAGTGTAAAAAAGGCAAGGGTAATATAGTCATTTCAAGTCATATTGATGAAGTCGGAATAAATTTGAAAGTACGTAATTGAAGTCATTCAGTAAAAAAATAAGTGTTTTAAGTCAACACAAATTTAAAAGGGGAAAATGACAAAAAAATGTATCGAACTTGACATTTGTTGTCATTGTGTGTAGCCAACTATTTTTTTTTTCATTGTAACACAAACCTTTTGAATTTTTGTCATTGTATGTAGCCAGTTAGGTGAATTTGTGTTATTGTATGTACCCAGTTAGGCTTAGTGTTACATCGTTAGTCCTTTTATATTAACGGTCGTTAGTAAGTAACTTAAAATTTCGTTCTCTTACGTTTTTATTAGTTTTCATCCGTTATTATACGTTTTCTTCCCTTTTTACACGATTTCGTCCGTTTTTACACGATTTCGTCCGTTTTTACACGTTTTCTTCCGTTTTCGTCCGTTTTTACACGTTTTCTTCCGTTTTTACAGGATTTCGTCCGTTTTTACACGTTTTCGCTCGTTTTCTTCCGTTTTCGTCCGTTTTTACACGTTTTCTTCCGTTTTTACACGATTTTGTCCGTTTTACACGTTTTCGCTCGTTTTTACACGTTTTCTTCCGTTTTTACACGTTTTCGTCCGTTTTTACACCATTTTACACGTTTTCTTCCGTTTTTACACGTTTTCTTCCGTTTTTACACATTTTCTTCCATTTTTACACGATTTCGTCCTTTTTTACACGTTTTCGCTCGTTTTTACACGTTTTCTTCCGTTTTTACACGATTTCGTCCGTTTTTACACGTTTTCGCTCGTTTTTACATGTTTTCTTCCGTTTTTACACGTTTTCGTCCGTTTTTACACGTTTTCTTCCATTTTCGTCCGTTTTTACACGTTTTCTTCCGTTTTCGTCCGTTTTTACACGTTTCTACATGTTTTCTTCCGTTTTCGTCCGTTTTTACACGTTTTCTTCCGTTTTTACACGATTTTGTCCGTTTTTACACGTTTTCGCTCGTTTTTACACGTTTTCTTCCGTTTTTACACGTTTTCTTCTATTTTTACACGTCTTCTATTTTTACACGTTTTTAAACGTGTAAAAAAGGAATAAACGTGTAAAAATGGAAGAAAACGTGTAAAAACAGAAGAAATCGTGTAAAAACGGATGAAAACGGAAGAAAACATGTAAAAACGTGTAAAAACGAGCGAAAACGTGTAAAAACGGAAGAAAACGTGTAAAAACGTGTAAAAATGGATGAAAACGGAAGAAAACATGTAAAAACGTGTAAAAACGAGCGAAAACGTGTAAAAACGGACGAAATCGTGTAAAAACGGAAGAAAACGTGTAAAAACGGACGAAAACGGAAGAAAACGTGAAAAAAGGTAAAGACGGACGAAAACGTGTAAAAACGGAATAAAACGTGTAAAAACGGAAGAAAACGTGTAAAAACGAGCGAAAACGTGTAAAAACGGAAGAAAACGTGTAAAAACGGAGGAAAACGTGTAAAAACGGAAGAAAACGGAAGAAAACGTGTAAAAACGTGTAAAGACGGACGAAAACGTGTAAAAACGGAAGAAAACGTGTAAAAACGGAAGAAAACGTGTAAAAACGGAAGAAAACGGAAGAAAACGTGTAAAAACGAGCGAAAACGTGTAAAAACGGACGAAAACGGAAGAAAACGTGTAAAAACGGACGAAAACGGAAGAAAACGTGTAAAAACGTGTAAAGACGGACGAAAACGTGTAAAAACGGACGAAATCATGTAAAAACGGAAGAAAACGTGTAAAAACGTGTAAAGACGTACGAAGACGTGTAAAAACGGACGAAATCGTGTAAAAACGGAAGAAAACGTGTAAAAACGGACGAAAACGGAAGAAAACGTGTAAAAACGGACGAAAACGTGTAAAAACGGACGAAATCGTGTAAAAAGGGAAGAAAACGTATAATAACGGATGAAAACGAATAAAAACGTAAGAGAACGAAATTTTAAGTTACTTACTAACGACCGTTAATATAAAAGGACTAACGATGTAACGCTAAGCCTAACTGGGTACATACAATAACACAAATTCACCTAACTGGCTACATACAATGACAAAAATTCAAAAGGTTTGTGTTACAATGAAAAAAAAAATAGTTGGCTACACACAATGACAAAAAGTGTCAAATTCGATACATTTTTTTGTCATTTTCCCAATTTAAAAGTATGTGGCTATTTTGTAGCTTTTACCCTAAAAAAACAAAAACTAAACATACATTTAGCTTTGATTTTTCAAAACTAGGATTTGAGGATGGCTCAAAACTAAAAACTAAACATACATCTAGCTTTGATTTTTCAAAACTAGGATTTGAGGATGGCTCAAAACTAAAAACTAAACATACATCTAGCTTTGATTTTTCAAAACTAGGATTTGAGGATGGCTCAAAACTAAACATACATTATGCTTTGATTTTTCAAAATTTAAAAAATAAATAAAAAATGGTACACCGATCGTTTTGATATTGTATATGCTACACCACAAAAACCTTCGGCATAACATACAAGTAACATGGAGTGTAAAAAAGTTTATAAAGCCCCTTTCATTCTTAACCCTATCTGATGTGGGATAACATTAATGCACAAACTTTCTTAAATGAAACAACAAGTACTAATAACAAGCAATGACACAAAATATTGAAGTTGTATCATATATCAAACAAATCGTGAAGCTTGACAATTATATAACACAAGAGCTATGAAAAAATACACAAGTAAAACAATCATACACAAAGATTAGTGTGAATGGTAAAAGGTTTGCAATTCATTTCTACGAGAACCAAATTATGCACAACATGCTTGGACTAAAAGGGCAAGTCAAGCCATTGAAGTTAACTCACTGTGTTGTTCTAGACAATTTGACCAATGATGCTTAAAATAAACATATCAAGGAATATGGTGATTATACATTTCTTGACGAAAATGGGATTCCGGATATTGACCGTGATATGTTCATCGAAAATGAGTTAAATCAATGGGTAATGAAAGTTATGAAACCTGTGGTTGAGTATATTTAAAAACGTTTGCATAGTCTAGCTCTAACAATGAGTGATTGAGTATCTATGTTAACTTAGAAATTAGAACGCTCTTGACTAGTGGATCATATATTCGAGACCACAAGACCCAAGTTCCATCAAAACACAAAACTTTGTTAAATGAGACCGCAAGTCCCAAGTTCCAACATGATAGATTTATACCCTTTAGTATTAGTTGTGTTGTCGCCTATATAAATGCCTTTATACAACTTGAGCATTGTAGACTTAATGTGTAGTGTGGGAGTTAGCCCAATGTTTGAAACCATTGTATTCATAAAACAATGTCAACACATGGCTGGACACACACGTGAGACGGGTGTGGTATAGGCTACACCTGATTTTGATCTACAAAATGTAAATGTTTTCAAGAAGTGTTACTTTTTAACCCAAATATATTTTTTTGTTACTTCAGTTTAACCTAAAAATTATTTAGGGTGTGAATTTTATTGTTTATGATAAACAAAATTATATGCAAGACCCTCTCAAAATAAATTATGCAACGCCCAACAACAATTCCTAGGTCGTCCCTCTGTCAGTACCATGGACGTCCATAACATACAAGGGATTAACAAAATCAAGTGTTTGAAGGATGAGGTTCATATCAGCACATATGCCATGACAATATAGCAGTTCACCATTGCCAATTTGGACGTGATAAAAAATTGTGCCCAAAAGGATATTTATACTTAGATACACAAGTATAGAAACCCTTTAATACACATCCAAAATATGTTGTGACAGACCATTGCCAATTTAGACGTGAAAAAAAAACGTGCACAAAAAGATATTTATACTTAGATACACAAGTATAAAAACCCTTTAATGCACATTCAAAATATGAAGTGTAATGTGCTATATACAACGGATTAACAAAATCAAGTTGTTGAAGGATGAGGTTCATATCAGCACATATGCCGTGACAATATAGCAGTTCATCATTGCCAGTTTGGACGTGAAAAAAAATTGTGCCCAAAAGGATATATATACTTAGATACACAAGTATAGAAACCCTTTAATACACATCCAAAATATGCCGTGACAAACCATTGCCAATTTAGACATGAAAAAAAAAGTGCACCAAAAGGTATTTATACTTACATACACAAGTATAAAAACCTTTTAATATACCATTAAATTACAAAGTGTAATGTGCTATATCAACCCGCTTTCATTTGTATCCCCAACCAATGTGGGATACATCATAACACCAACTTTGTTAAATGAAACCACATGTTTCGAAATGAAGCAATGACAAAGAAGGATAATTCGTACTATATATATCACATGAAAAATATACTTTTTAACTGTTTATTTGACATTAATTAAGTACACTTTAGAATTTCAATATGTCCTCAATAGTTCAAAATATTTTGTTCAAACATAACACAGGATTGAAGTGTCGGTTTCGAATACTCAAGGTTATTTTTCTATAGTTTTCGCATTCTTCATCATCATTGTTGTAACTTTTCAGTGTAATTTTGGGATGACAGAACTCAATGATCATGTTTTCATCTTTTATCTGAGTCATAAAATTTCTTAAAATAGACCACAAGTACATAACAAGAAGAATGACACAAAATATTGAGGCGGTATCCCAATATCAATAAAATTGTGAAACTTACACATCATCGGCCTGGCTGGACTAGTATCTTGACTCAAATGCAAGCTTGGGATCTTCCAACTAATATAACACGAGAGCTATGAAAACATACACAAACAATTGTACGATAAATAAACTTTTAGCCTCAAAATGCTTGACTCAGTGGGATTGCAAATCCTTTTGCAACTAAATTGTTTCAATGTCTTCGTAAATTGAACAAATGAAGAACAATGACTTTCTAAAATATTTAATTTATCGTTAAGGAAAACTTTTTTTTTATGGTGTTTGATTTCTTTTTTAAATTAACTCAATATACAATATTTGAGTTTTATATTGAGAAATAAAGAACAATGACTATATAAAATATTTAATTTCTAAAAAAATTATTTGATGGTATTTGATTTCGTTTTTAAAATAATTAAAAAAAATTATTTCTTGTTAAGAAAAACTTTTATGGTATTTGATGAATTTTTTTAAGTAATTAAGGTAGTAAATACACAAATTATATATTTGTTTATTTTGATGTCACAAAGTATATGCATCACTTAACACACATTCTAATATAAAGTGTAATGTGCTATATAAACCCACTTTCATTTGTATCCCAAACCAATGTGGGATGCATCAAAACACAAACTTTATTAAATGAGACCACACGTTCCAAAATTATAAAAAATAAAATAAAATAAATAAACGGGGGAGGGGGAATGGTGTCAATATCCATTTAGGGATATGTATAACTAACCTCGTTGTGAATGCGTTGGACTTTATACCAGACGCAACTTTTGTATAATTTTAGCATTTTTCATAGTCATTGTTCTAACTTTTAGTGAAATTTTGGGATGCTAGAACTTCATGGTCATGTCTTCAAATTGCATCTTTGTTATGAAGTTTTAGTATCTGGTCGTAAAAGTAAGGAAGGTAGAGGCGGTTGTTATGAAGTTTTAGTTTTATGGATCCTTCTTTTTGCGTTTTATGATCTGGTAGTAAAAGTGAGGAAGGTAGAGACGTATCTATCAAAAAAAATGTATGTCAAAGAAAATTTATACTTTTGATGTCGCAAGTATAAATAACCTTTAAAACGCATGCAAACATGAAGTGTAATGTGCTATATAAATCTACTTTCATTTGTATCCCAAAATGATGCGGGATACATCATAACACAAACTTGGCTAAATGAGACCACATGTTTTAAAATGAAGCAATGACACACAATCTTAAGAAAATTAGAAAGAATGATAATTTGTACTAGATATATCACATGAAAAATACTTATTGATCGTTTATTTGACATTAATTAAGCACACTTCACAATTTAAATATTTCTTCAGTAGTTTAAAATATTTTGTCTAAAACATAACAATCTATTTTGGAGTATCAGTTTGGAAAGAATTCTTGACAATTTTATTTGGTAAGCTCACTTCACATTTTAAGCATTTCTTCATGCGTTCAAATATTATGTCTAAAACACTGCAATCGATTTCGGAGTACCAGGTATTGAATAGCTCCGATCCAAACACCTGAAAATGGATGACTTTACCTGCTTTAAATCTGTGTGGCGATTAATTCGAACCCCGTTGATTAGTCAGGCAAAAGATTAAAAACCATGATTACTGAAAGAAAAAAAAAAAAAAAAAAACTATTTGATTTCTCTTAAAAAAGCAAGAAAACCAAAATTTAATCCATTTCTCTTTAAAAAAAAAAAAAAAAAAAAAGAAATATTGAAAGTTTGTGAATGGAGCACACGTTTCGTCATAACTACCACACACAACTTTCAACACACCCACAAACACTTGAAGTGTAATGAGACTTGTAAACGAGCTTTCATTTTCATCCTAATCGATATGGGACAACATTAAAACACAAACTTTCTTAAACGACACCGCCCATTCCAACATGAATCAATGACACAAAATCATGAGGCTGGATCTTACGATCAATTAAATCGTGAAACCTGACAACTAATATAACACAAACACAAATAATTGTACAAAACATAAACATTTATTCTCAAAATGCTTGACGTAACAAGACATTAGTTACTGGCATACTGCAACTAATTGGTTTCAAACTTTCAATGGATATATTTGTGGTCTTAGGAGATGAAGCCCAAAAATAGCACCAACAAATTGTTGGTTACACAGAAATATAACCGAACTAAGATATAAAGATTTATATTATTTGTTTTTAAATTAATGTACGTTATACACAAACATTTGAAGTGTAATGAGCTTACTACGTACATTTTCTCGTTATACATTTGTGGTAAGAGTTTCTCACCAAAACCTTTTTAAATATCTGGTTTACTTTAAAAAAAAGTCTTCTACAAGCGCTACGAATGTTGATTTCCTCCATCAAAACCTTTTTGAATATCCGGTTTACAAAATCTTTTAAAACAAACAATCATTTGACGTGTAACAAGACTTATAAACCCACTTAAACCTTTATCCTTAAACAATGTGGGACAACATCAAAACACAAATTTTGTTAAATCAGACCACAAGTCCCAAGTTCCAACAAGATAGATTTACACCCTTTAGTATTGGTTGTGGTGCTGCCTATATAAATGCTTTATTACATTTTACCAACTTGAGTGTCGTATCGTTGATATAAGCTCACAACATGTTAACTCGTTATTACTTTCGATGTTGACTCGCTATTAGTTTCACAACATGCATGTGAAGTTAAAGATAAAATAAAATGGGGAGTTAATTACATAAATCGTCCTTGTGGTTTGGTAGAAATTACGGATCTTGTCCCTATAGTTTTTTTAGGGTGTTTTGTCTATGTGGTTTACAAATCTTACGGACTTTGTCCCTGATCTGACCTGATCCCAAAAAAAGGACTTCCCTTGCAAATACTCTCTAACGTGAGGGCTAACATCATATTTTGGTTTTAACGATCGGAGTTAATTACATAAATCGTCCTTGTGGTTTGGTAAAAGTTAGGCATCTTGTCCCTGTGGTTTATTATAATATTAAAAAAAAAAAAAAAAACTGTTTTTTCTTTTTAAAAAATTAATTTTATTAAAAAATTTAAAATAAAATAAAAAAAAACAAAAAAAAACTTTTTTTTTAATTTTATTATAAAACGGATGAAGACGTATAAAAAACGTTTTTATACGGTTTTCTCTATTTTTATGTTTCATTTGTTTTTATTCGGTTTCGTTCGTTTTTGTATGAAAATGTATGAAAACATTTTTGTACAAAAATGTACATTTTTGTACAAAAATGTACATTTTTGTACAAAAATGTACATTTTTGTATGAAAATGTATGAAAACATTTTTCATACAAAAACGAACGAAATGTACAAAAATGTACGGTTTCGAATGAAAATGTATGAAAACATTTTTCATAAACGAACGAAATGTACGGTTTCGTTCGTTTTTGTACGAAAATGTACAAAAGTGTACGGTTTCGTTCGTTTTCGTTCGTTTCGTTTCGTTCATACAAAAACGAACGAAATGTACAAAAATTTACCGATTTTGGTACAAAAATGTACGTTTTTGTATGAAAATGTATGAAAACATTTTTCATACAAAAACGAACGAAATATACAAAAATGTACGGTTTCATATGAAAATGTATGAACATGTACGGTTTTGTAAAAAAATGTTTTCATACATTTTAATACAAAAACGAACGAAAACGTATAAAAACAAATGAAACGTAAAAATAGAGAAAACCGTATAAAAACGTTTTTTTTATACGCCTTCATCCGTTTTATAATAAAATTAAAAAAAAGTTTTTTTTTGTTTTTTTTAATTTAATTTTAATTTTTTTAATAAAATTAATTTTTTTAAAAGAAAAAACAGTTTTTTTTAAAAAAATATTATAATAAACCACAGGGACAAGATACGTAACTTTTACCAAACCACAAGGATGATTTATGTAATTAACTCCGATCGTTAAAACCAAAATATGATGTTAGCCCTCACGTTAGAGAGTATTTGCAAGGGAGGTCCTTTTTTTGGGACCGGGTCAGATCAGGGACAAGATCCGTAAGATTTGTAAACCACAGGGACGAAACGCGCTAAAAAAAACCACAGAGACACGATCCGTAACTTTTACCAAACCACAAGGACGATTTATGTAATTAACTCTAAAATGGGCTAATGCATTGTAGAGGCGTCACCACAACTCAAGAGACTTTATAATGTTCTTTGGAAAAACATATACGTTGTTGTTATTAATACATATTATTATCATTACATATTGAATTAATATATATATATATATATATATATATATATATATATATATACACACGGAATTAGGGCTGTAAACGAACCGGACGAACACGAACGGAGCCTTGTTCATGTTCGTTCATTTAATTTTAACCGGACAAATAAACGAACACGAACGCTTAAACGGACGAAATTTCTTGTTCATGTTCGTTTATTATGAAAATGAGTTGTTCATGTTCGTTTATGTTCGTTCATTAAGACACTAAACGAACGCTAAACGAACATAAACTATCGAACATAAATGAACATAGACAAACAATCATAAACTTTATTAAATTATGCATCTAATATCGTTTTATAAATGTCGTTTTATTTAAACAAACTAATTTAAAAATTATACAATTAAAATATTTGATATACGAACATAAATAAATAAATGAACATAAACGAACGTTAACGAACGCATAATCGGACGTTCACGAACATAAATAAACGGACGTGACTTTTGTTCATGTTCGTTCATTTAACTAAACGATCGTAAAATATTGTTCATGTTCGTTCATTTAATAAATAAACGAACATAAACGAACTTTTTACCGAACCGTTCATGAAATGTTCATTGAACGTTCAGTTCATTTACAGCCCTACACGGAATTATCATTATCACAATGAAAGTACGAGTTACCGTATATGTAAATGTATACACGAAATTTTACATATACGAACAAGAGTGAGGATCAAATGAGAAATAAAGTTGAAATGAGAAGAGACCACAACAGCAGATTTCAGATGCACCTACAAAAGTATATGCATTTCCCCTTAAATTTCTTTTTTTCATTTAAAATGTGTGGCGCAGAATATTTCTCACTCTTCTCATTTTATTTTCTCTTCTTACCAGATCTCTTCACATACGAACAATTAAAGTTTTTCATTTTTATGATATAAAATAAGGAGATCCGCAAACATATATTTTTCTTTTACTAATGGTGCTCTATAAAGAATCATGTTATTCTTTCTTATAAGTTTAATTCACGTGTACACGAATCTAAAAATATAAAAACGGCTAGAACAAATAAACGAGATTATACATATAGCAACGACGCAAAAGTAATTCCTCTTTAAAACTTAAATAAGGATATCCGAAAAACATTTTTTTCAAGGGTTATTTCGTGCTATTAAACACACATATATGACACGATATTAATTTAAATTTAAACAACATTAACTTTAACACAATGTCAGTTAAACAAAGTCAAATATTTCGTACAACAAAAATATATAGAAAATATTAATTGATATTAATACATGATTAAAGTTAAATGAAAGAACTCGCGCGTTAACCAATATTTTAACTATATAAGTATAAATCTTTTTACATATTTTTATAAAAATATTTTATTTAACAATTTAATGTATGCGTAAGGTTAAAAACTAATAAGATAGTTGAGCAAATTAAAAAACGAGTACCAAGGAACCTCGTAATATAGATGCTTCAAATATTTTACATCCATCCTACAAGGATCAAGTGCACAGACTAATACATTTGGCGTGTCATAAGATTAATAAAATTACTTTCATTTTTATCTTCAATCAATGTGGGACTACATTAACACACAAACTTTGTTAAATGAGACCACACGTTCTAACATGAATCTACTAGGCAAAATCTTTGAACCTCTATCTACTATCATGTAAAACGTGAAACTTGACAACAGATACAATATAACAAAAGATCGCGTACGTTATTAACCTGATAAGATCGCGTACATCTGAATCAAAATGATCAACCTTCCCGAGAACCCTGAACATGAGAAAACGTCATCCGTTTTTGTTTTTGAACACAGAGAAAAACATCATCCGTATTCATTTGTATAAAACTATAAATCTTAGCCTCAAAATGCTTGATCGACATAGTAACACTAGAGTTACCACAACTAACCGTTTCAATGGAATTTCTACTCGGCGCCAACAACTATGATGTGGCTCGTCCTAAAAAAAAGAGCTTTACCTAGTTCGAGACTAGTGTGGCGATGAGTTCAAATCCAGTAGATTAGTCAGACAGAATGTCTCCTTTACCACAATTTCATCCGTTGTCTTCTATTTCGTTTAATTTCTTTCTCTGATTTTTGAGTTTTAAAATATGACTATATAAGTATATATATAAGGATGGATAAGATAATGTTTGATGAATATCATAATAATTTCAACACATTCTTCAAAGTATATGAACAACAGTTACATCTCTTACAATGGTAAATGGCATGTTTTAAAGGTCAAGAATCATATTATGTTGTCATTATGAAAGATTTTTAACCTTTACTGGTTAGCAAAAAGTTGAAAAGAAAACATTTAGTACACATAAATGTTTGTATGTCTGTGAAATCAAATCCTATGCTTAGACAATTTCACAGGAATACAAAAGATATGTTTGTTTTTTTTTTATTCGACAAGTTACATGGTACGGCTGCAATCTTGTTTTTTCGTAATACGACCTAGTCACTCACCTAAAAAACATCCTCTCCCGGACTATAACCGGGGGGTGGGGGGGGGCGGGGGTGAGGAAAAAGGGAGGTGTCATTTGGTTTGGTTTTGTCTCAGCCGAAAGAACATGATCCTCTTTCATAAGTATGGTACTTTGTTCTGAAGCAAGCACAAGTGCCACTAGTACATCTGAAATACACAGACCACGCCCCTCTCTCTCTCTCTCTGAGATTAGTGATGCAGCTAATAAAAAATGGGGGGGGGGGGGGGGGGGGGGGGAGGTTGCTAAGTTTGTGTATGGAGCAAGCATCACTTTTCATCATAACTACCACACAGAAACTTACAAACGTTTCAAGTGTAATGAGACTTGTAAACCAACTTTCATTTTTATCTAAATTCAATGTAGGACACTATTAAAACACAAAATTTGTAAAATGAAACCACACATTCCAAACAATATGAAGCACTGACACAAACATAACTCTAGCTTAGCCTCAAAATGTTGACATAGTAAGACAAGAGTCACTGCACATTATTGGATTCAATCGCTGTAAAATGTTTAACAAATATATTCTTCTTTTTCTTGAATTATAATGTTTGATTTTTTTTTAAAACTTACTACTCCAAAACATTTTACCCCAACTTTTATATAATTCGATCAGGTTTATTATGTTATTTCACCGACTTAGAATTGAATGTAATTTCTTCAATTTTGTAATATAGACACCGATGTATGAATTTTTAACATTCTAGCCCAACAAAAATAATACCATTTAAACGAATGTTAGCAAAGACTGAAAGACCCGCTACATCGAAATAAGAGCGCATTACCAATGAAAGTAGTAGTAACATTGTATAGCGAACGTCTAACTAAAATGTGCGCAATCATATTACCACACGAGATGGTCGATGGTCTGTTTTAATAGTCAAGTATCATATTAAGAAAAATTACAAAAAGGATAATTTGTACATCATAAATCACATGAAATTTACTTCTTGACAGTTTTATTTGTTATCTAAGCTCACTTCACATTTTAAGCATTTCTTCATTCGTTCAAATAATGTGTCTAAAAAACCGCAATCGATTTCAGAGTATCAGGTTGAATAACTCCGGTCCAAACACATGAAAAGTGATGGCTTTACCCGCTTTCGAAGCATCAGGTATTGAATAGCTCTGGTTCAACATTATACCTAAGGTAACGTTTAATTTCCTCATTTTGCAATGTTTTTCTTGGAACTTTTTAAGACCTTTGGAATGCTGGAACCACATGATCATGTATTTAAATTGCATCTTTTATCTTTGTCAATGAAGCTTGAAGTATGTTTAATAAGACATCGGGATCGATAAGTGGTTGTTATGATGGGTTACCAATTCAACTTTGTGAAGACACAATCAAAAAAACAAAAACTAAACATACATTTGGCTTTGATTTTTGAAAATTTGAGTTTGAGGATGGTTTCAAAACTAAAAATACATTCCTCTTTGATTTTTCAAAAAAAAAAAAAAAAAAAAAAAAGGTTGTGTTAAAGAGTCTTGATATTGTATATGCTATTATTCTACACCACAAAAACCCTCCAAACAACCTTCAGGCAAAATAGAGTGTAAAGGGGTTTATAAAGCCGCTTTGATTCTTAACCATATCCAATATGGGATTTCATTAATGCACAAACTTTCTTAAATGAGACTGCAAGTACCAATAAGAAGCAATGACACAAAATATTGAGTCTGAATCATACGATCAATTAAATTGTGAAACTTGACAACTGATATAACACAAGAGCTAAGAAAACATACACAACAATTGTACGACACATAAACTCTTTGCCTCAAAGTACTTGACACAGTGGGATTGAATTTCCACATGTTACAGCGACTAATTCGTTTCAGTGGTTTTAGTAGATGAAGCCTAAAACAATGTTTTTTTATCCTGTCTAGATCTAAATCTAAGTATCCAACAAAATGCTAGTTATTGGTTACATAAAAATATAACTGAAGTAACAACAACAGTTACAACTTACAAAGGTCATTGGCGTGTTTAATATTTCAAGTATTATTTTAAGACTTAAAAAAAGACGAGTTTGAGGATGGATTCAAAAATGAAAGATCAATTTCGCTTTGATTTTCAAAAAAAAGGGCTTTGCGAGAAAAACCTTCTACAAAACCTCCAATTGAAATGAGTTGTAAGAAGGATTTTAAAGACGGTTTCATTCTTAAGCCTCTTTGATGTGGGACAACATTAAATCACAAGCTTTTTTTAATGAGATCAGAAGTACCAACAAGAAGCAATTCCACAAAATATTGAGGTTGTATCATACTATCAATGAAATCGTGAAAGTTGACAACTGATATAAGTTATAACACAAGAGCTATGAAATCATGACCTTGCTGAGTTGGGCACCTATACATTTCTTGACGAAAATGGGATTCCGGACATTGACTTTGATAAGTTTCTCGAGAATGAATCGACTAGGCACCTATACATTTCTTGACGAAAATGAGATTCCGGACATTGACTTTGATAAGTTTATCGAGAATGAATCGACTTGGCACCTATACATTTCCTGACGAAAATGAGTCAAACCATTGGAGTTAACTCGCCGAGTTGACTTAAGCATGGTTTTAGACAACTTGGCCAATAATGCTGAAAAGGAACATATGGTGGGGTATGATGAGAAAAAAACAACCTGTGTTGGTGTCAATATCAAGTCGAAAATCGTGACCTTGACGAGTTGGGCACCTATACATTTCTTGATGAAAATGGGATTCCAGACGTGACGTCGACCTTGATAAGTTTATCTGGAATGAGCCGACTTGATTGGGTAATGAAGCTCACGATTGAGTTAAAATTGGTGCTTGCATATATAGGCTAGGACTATGAATTCGGTTGTTTAGAATGCTCGTTAACAGGCGGGTCATGGGTTCGAGACTTGTATATGTGAAATCATATATAGATGACAAATTTTCTCATCTATCGTTCTTTCTATAATAAGAAATTTTTTTTATCTCCATGAGTTGCTCCTTCTGATACTCGACGGATAAACTTGCAGTGTAGGTCCTTTAACCGGTTAATAACGTAATATCCTATCATCCAATAAATCTTAATAAGTTTAAATACTTGAAGAACAATATTTTGTTGCAATAACTTACATGTATTACACTGGCGGAAATTGACGGTATGTTTCATGTTTGTATCAATTGTTCTATCTATATTGTTATCTAGTGTGGTTTTTGTATACTATGTGTGATTTTATGTGTTCGTGTTCAACTAACTTATATATATAGCGACTCTTGATAATTGTGGGAAACGGTGTACACTTTTAATTAATAAAATCAGATTACAATAACAGTATATAAATTAACAGAAACAAAACAGTAAATTAAACAGACAGAACGGGTAGAAGCAGAAGACATACACTATAAAACTGTAATTAACGAAAGCAGCAAAGAGACTTGTACGAGGCTCGTATTGAATACGATTCCCTTAAAACAGATTCGCCGTCTGTTTCCCAGGGTACAACGTACGCAGCTGTTGTACAGCCGGACTAGACTACTTGCCTGAAAGATCACGGAAACCTTGAGCGTTTCTGGTCGAAAAGATTGCTGGATCGTTACTGTGCTGGAGTTGCGTTATCAGAATATGCCTAACGAATGAGACCTATGGCTTTATTTATATTGAAGACTCAACTTGTCCTCCAAGAAAAATATTCCAGCCATATAAACGAAAATCTGTTCAGATTCGCAAATCTTTTTAATACATAAAACTGATTTGCATATCATCTAAAAACATAAACCGAATTATGTAAACTTACTTGATAGGTTTAAATCTACTCCTAAAATACGCACGTATGCGAGGCTTCGGAGCTGCATTCGTGTCCGCATGAGTTCAGAAGCTTCAAACTTATTTTGACCCGCAAATCCCATTTTCTGCCCCCCATGCGCGTGCGCACGTAGGAGTGAGGGCATAACCAACCTAAAGGAATTTAATAGCCAATACTATGAATTCCTTATAAACAAGCATCCACTTCTTGTTTTGGGCGATGTGGGATTCTCCTATTTTTCCAAGTTTTTATGTTTCAAGTGCCTCACTTACAATACCCATTTCTTAATACTTACAATACTCCTATTAGAGATGATGCTCGTGATACGTTGGTGTGGCGCAATATTCATGGTAATGTGAATAAATTTTCGGTTAGTCAAGTTTGGGATGATATTCGTCATCGCGACTCTAAGGTTAACTGGTATAGCATGGTTTGGTTCCCATCGTGTATTCCTAGACATACTATAAATCTTTGGTTGATTATTTTAAGGAAGTTGAAAACGCAGGATCTTGTGCCTATGTGGGATGTATCCGATTCGCTAGGCATGGTATGTTCGCTTTGTGAGAGTGTCCCAGATTCTCACGATCACCTCTTTTTTGAATGTCCGTTTGCTAAAGGGATTTGGGATAGGGTTAAAGATTGTGCAGCTCTTGCGCATTATACGGCCAATGTTTATGACATAATTCAGTCCTTAATGCCTATTATGAAGAGGCGTACTACAAATAGCGTCGTGGCGAAGCTTGTTGTTGCTGCTGCTACATATTATGTATGGCAAGAGCGGAATTGGAGATTATTTAAGAAAGGTAAACGCAACCCGGATCAGATTGTTGAATGCATAAGGTCCTCCGTGCGCCTCAAGCTTCTCTCTTGCAAACTAAAGAAGTCCAAGAATGGTGAAAGATTGGCGAGGCTTTGGGATCTTCCTGAAGCGGTTTTCAAATAATCATTTATGTGTAATTATTGTTGTTTATGCATCATTAGGTGGTTCTTTCCTATTGGTGTTATTGGCTATGTAATAGTTTAGTTATCATATGACAAGTCATATGATTAGAGGCTGTTCAAGCTATGGCTTGAGGTTAATGTGACTCTCAGTCACATTCCATTGTTCTTATCGGAACTTTTGGGTTATTAATATATTTTACCGGGGAATCGTCCCTTTTACCCAAAAAAAAGTGCCTCACTTTGAGACACGATATCTCATTCATTTCAACTCCATTTTGGACATACTTTAGCTCGTTGCGAAGCTCTCGTCGAGGAGAACGCAAAGCTACCAAGAAAAATAAATATATACAACATATACATATATTAAATAGTGTCCAAAATTTGCAAAAACTCATTTTACAAAACTCATTTTCCAACAATAATAACCAGAACACATCATGCATGGATCACTATTGCAGCCCTAGCACTCACAACTTCATATCAAGATATATTTATGTGCGATATGTTCCAGTTATACGGAAGTAATGTGTTGGATCGGAGTCAATATTCTGTACAAATACCCGTAAATAAATTTTGGATCTTAAAAAGAACATTGCAAGATATACCTTTTTCATTAACTCCCAACAAAACTTAATGCATTTCACATGATTCTAGTAAGAAGACTCGTACTATTTTGTTCTATTATGTATTAGTGAAACTAAAGCAAGTATATTTTGGCACCATTGTATAAAAGTGTGATAATCATAGTCTTTTAAATGTAATAACTTTACAATATGTTTGCAAGGGTGAAAAATATAAATGAAGCTAGCAAATAACACGTGTTGTAGTGATTCCTCCCTTTACACAAAAGCAATAGCAAGGTACTTTAATTTTAGAGAGAGCAAAATGTCCCACATTGAAGGAGCTTGTAACCAAAAGTGGGTATATATATAGAATTATATTATAAATGGTTAGTTAAAATAAAATTGATTTTGGTATTTGGTAAGCTGTCACATTGGTTTACAAAAGTGCAAGCGAAAAAGCTTTAAACCAGAGTGGGATGTTTGTCAATACCAAAACACATTATGCCTTAATTTTTTTTATAAAAAAAAAGGTTCATGTTACATTACAATTAATAATGGATGACATAAGAAAAAAGAAAAATTCTCTACAACATAAATCACATGATAAATACTTTCATGGCCATTTATTCCATCTAACTTCACTTTAAAATTTAACCATTTGTTCATTTGTTCAAAGCTTATGTCTAAAACATCACAAACGATTTCAAAGCGTCACTTTACAATTTGTCAATAGCTTTGGTTGATATTAATACAGAAGGAACGTTGTATAATTGATGCATTTAATATCTTTAGTGTAATTTTGAGATGCTAGAAGTTTGTGATCGTGTGTTAATAGTTACATATACCAAGTGCTAATAGCATCTTCAATAAGATATTTGAACAAAAGCTTTTTGTGATAAAAAAATGACTTTATACAATTTTGATTTTTTTTTTTGAACAAATAAAGAAGAACGACATTATAAAGTATTTAATTTAATTGAAAAACAAAGTATCTAAATGGTTTTCAAGTCTTTTAAAAGAAAAAAAATTAAAAAACAATGCACAAATAAAGAATTTGTAATGTTACCGGTGTCAACCTTTTTCATTGTTGCATTACAAACCGTTTTTCGTGGATTCAATTATAAAAATAGTAATGAGTATTAAAAACCCACTTTTATTTTTATCTCTAGCCAATGCGGGATAATATCAAAACACAAACTTTGTTAAATGAAACACAAAGGTTTTTGATACCTAAGAAGAAGGCTTTATTAAATATTTGATTTCTTCCACAAGAACTATTGTGAGGTATTTATTTTGGAAAAATTAATATTCGAAGATAATTTTTGATTGTATACGGTACAAATATAATAACCCCTAAAAACCCACTTTCTTTCAACATTAAATTACACACTTTGTAAAATGAAATCACTCGCTCTGATATGAAGCAATGACACAAAATCTTGGATCATACTATCAATTAAAATATGTAACTTGTCGGCTGATATAACACAAACACAAATAATCGTAGGAAACATAGACGATTAGCCTCAAAATGCTTGATATAGTAAGACAAGAGTTATTGTACCTAATTCGTTTCAATGGATGCAAAATGTTAACAAATATATTTTTCTTTTTCTTGAATTATAACATTTGAAGATTTTTAAAACTTACAATTCCATAACTCGGTCTCCTTTCGCACCACTTAACTCGTTGTCCTCATGGTCTCCGCTTTATGCCTTCTCTTTTTCTTTTTCTTTTCTGAATTCAGGAGTATAAATATGATAATAGAACGATGGATTAGATGACTATCCTAATATGTGAATTCGATGGCATGATAAAATTCTTTCATTCAATCATTCACCAAGTTCTTGTCTAACAAAATTTTTTTGTCACCACGTAGTGGTCCTAACGTATGAAGGCCAAAACAATTTTCCTTTATGAGGATCATTGGGTGCAAGACGATTTGATGGTAGCCAGAACACCAAATAATTCATCTAACAGCTCGTCAGCTATAGGTATAGGGAAACTATCTGGAATGGTAATACCATTTAGTGCACGATACTCGACACAAAAATGCCATACTGAGTTTATTAATGGTCTCATATTGAGTTTATTAATTCCTTCTCGAAGCATCTCTGAAATCAATCTTGAGGGAGCATCAATGATTTTATTAGTTGCTGCATAAGCTGGAGACTTCCATTGTGTGTGAAATTGTATTAGAGTGGCAAGAAGCGATTATCTCCTGGACTTGGCCCAATGTTTGACGCCATTGTATTCCTAAAACAATGTCAGCACCATGAACGTCCATAGCATAAAAGGGATTAAGGGAATAACAAAATCAAGTTGTTGAAGGATGAGGTTGACATCAGCACATATGCCGCGACAATATAGTTGACATCAGCACATATGTCGCGACAATATAGCAGTTCACCATTGCCAATTTGGACGTGAACCGCTACAATATAGCAGTTCACCATTTCCAATTTGGACGTGAAAAAATTGCCAATTTGGATGTGAACCGCGACAATATAGCAGTTCACCATTGCCAATTTGGACGTGAAAAAATAATACGCATCAAATGATATGAATACTTGGATGTAAAGGTGGCAAAATGTGCCCAAAAGCAAAAAGATGGGCTAAATGGGCAAATTTTTAAAAGATTTTGGCACATTTAGCCCTCACTTTTTTTTTTAAATGGGCACATATAGCCCATTGAAAACTTAAATGGGCACTAACGGGCATATTTTTTTTCTCTCAATTGTAGAACATTACGATCGTTTTAAAGATTTTTTTATATAATATATTTAAGTTTTTTAATATAAATAAGATATTACATTTAAGAAATTTATTTTGTCATTTTAAGTTTTTTATTAAGCGATTTGTATAATATGTGCTCGTTTGGCCCGTTCCCCTGCCCGCCCGTCCCGCCACCTCTACTTGGATGAAAAAAGTATTCAAACCCTTTAACACACATGCACATTTGAAGTAGGGGTGAGCAGAAACCGCACCGCAAACCGCAAACCCGCACAAAACCTCAAAACCCACACCGCAAAAACCGAAATCGCAACAAAAACCGCGGGTGCGGTTCTTGAAAATAAAAAAACCGCATTTTGCGGTGCGGTTTCGGTTTCCACCAAAAACCGCACCGCAAAAACCGCACCGAACCGCAAAGTCATATTCATATATATTTTTATTTTTATTTTAAATAAACCAACTATATTCTATAATTTTTGTATGATTAAAGACTTTTGTTAATATTTTCATAATTAGTTATGTCAAACGAATTTTATTAGTTAATTATTGTCTGAGTTTTTATATCATATAATTTTGTTTTTCTAATCTTATATCAACCAAATAAATTTTATTTTTATTTTTATATATACTTATACTGAAACGCCAAGCCACGCCAAAAACGCCACGCCAAAAACCACCTTTGGCTTTGGCGTGGCGTTTTACGCCAAAAAAATAAAAGTTCTTGGCGTGGGCGCCAAAAACAACGCTAAAGCCAAAAACGCCACACCCAAAACTCCAAAACACGCCCAAACGCCAAACGCCACGCCAAAGACGAGTGGGGATGAAGTTTACACGTACACACAATTTCCCAAACTTATGAAAAAAGTAGGTTCATCTCCACCGCCCTGCCCGCCCGTCCCCTTGCCCGGTTTGC
>BPTQ01000001.1:209936583-209994445 GCA_019973895.1 Chrysanthemum seticuspe
GTGAGAATCTCGCAAAGAGGTACAGAATTCCAAACGAACATGAGGAGTGACAAATAAAGGATACAAGTCATATTCCATTCACGTACTCACCCCAGGCATTTCCCAAGATGTCGTATGATTTCAATAAGTTCAAATCATATGATCTCGGTATTATCACGTTGATCAGGCGTCATAATACTTGCATCACATGACAAGTCCTTATTGTCATCATATTCAACCTCGGGTCATGAAAAACCATATAATCAAAATCACATCCAACAAATAATATACATATGGGCTAATCACTTGTAAATGTATTTAACTTACCATTTTTTCTCATTGTATGTATCTTTTTTTTTTTTTCTCATTCCGTCAATAAACTTACAAATTTCGATCTTTATGTGTAACAAGTCACTTGTTTAGCCAGTTGGTCCTACGTGGAGCAGGTTACATGCCACATCAGATATTACCTTTATTTAACCACATGCCAACTTAACCCTACTTCACTTTACTATATCTTCCCCAACTTTATTTAAGCCACCATCTTTACCAAAACCCTAAATCCATGGCTTCCTCTTCTTCCACTTCCAAATCAACTCGAAGGACCATAGAATACTACATCAATGCTACACATTGTGATTGTAAAGATCCATTACCAGTCGAAGTTCAAATCTCTTGGACCCCAACAAATCCTGGTAGACGATTTAAAGCATGTCCCATTTATGTAAGATTATTATCTCTAAATTTTATTAAACTTCTTTTTCTATAAAATGTACAAGCTGTGAATGTAACACATTTATTTGTTAGGACAAGGACAGTAAATGTAAATTTTATGGCTTCCTAGACCCGGAACTACCAAGTGAGTATTATAAAGATCTGTTTTTCAAGGAACATGAGGAAAAGAAGAAATACAAGAACATGGGAAAGAGATCAAATTCGAATGATGTTGCAGTTTCACCATATGAGTTGATGAAAATCAAGGAGGAGTTGACTTTGATCAAGTCAAAAATGCAAGTTCGTGACAAAGTCTTGTTGGTTCTCAGTTTCTTTGTTGTTGTCATTGCTTTTGTTTAGCAATCATGTACTAGGTTTGCAGTTTGGTTGTTTAGCAATAATGTATTGGGCAATGTATTAGGTTTGGTTAATGTCTTTTGTTTTAGCTATAATTTTGGTTGTATTAAACAAGTAATGGTGGTTGTTAGCTTGTTTTGTAAACTTTTTCAATGTTAATGTAATGCTTGTTTACAACTAACAATCTAGTTTGTATTTTGGTTAATGTCTTTTGTTTCAACAGTTTATATGACATCCAATAAGCTATAAGTTTGCACACAATTAACATCAAAGGATCCATAATATAGATTTACAAAAGGAGTGCATAATGTTTACAGAGTCACCATCCTAGGATCCATGATATAGATTTACAAAAGGAGTGCATATTGTTTACAGTCACCATCCCATGATCCATAATCTAGATTTACAAAAGAAGTTGCACTACACATAGATTTACAAAAGAAGTGCACAAATGGTTTTTTAAGAGTTAGACAAGTGAATGCTATTCCAAATCCATGGCATTGGAGCTTGAAGAACCAATTCCAGGAACATTCTTGGCCAATTTTTGCTTTAAAATCCTTTCACTTCTTCCTCTTGGTTTGATAAAGTTCAAAATCCTTCTTCCTCTTGGGTTAACAGCATCTGCATTTGGGTTCACTTGGCTTGCAACTGGTTCATTAACAACATCTGCATCTTCATGTGTTTGGCCTGCATTTGGGTTAACTTGGCATGCATCTTCATTTGTTTGGCCTGCATTATGGTCAGTATCTGTTGCACCAGATTCCAAATCTCTTTCTCCCAAACCAAACCACCTACCTAATCTACTAAACCTAGCAGCTGGCACTTTACTTTTGTTGTACCCTGTTCCCCCTCTCCTTTTTGTGATATTAACCCTTTTTTCTGAGTTAAACCCACAACTCCATGACTAGGCTGCTCAGAACCAAAGTGTGCAGCACTTGCAGTATCTCCAAATTGTGCAGAACTATAATCTACTCAATCATTAGGCTGATCAGAACCAAATTGTGCAGAACCAGAACCCAACCTATCTCCAAATTGCTCAGAACCAAACTGGGTAGCTTGTGGTGCATCAACAAAATCTTGTTCCTCTACTTGTTCCTCTACTAAAGGTTCATCAAATTTTCTATCTTGTGGTGAAACAAATGGTGGTATATCAGCTAAGTCTTCTTCATCTAAAAGTGAAGGTCCTGCACTTGTTGTCTTTCTTGGCCTACCTTTCTTAGCTGGTGGTTTGGGTGGTACAATAACAGTAGGATTTTTACAAGCCTTTTTGTTGTGACCTTTTTGTTGACAATTTGAACAAGTCATGGCCACACCAGCCTTAGATACCATGTTTGTTGTTTTGTTTTCATGGGCAGCTCTAATCCTTTTCTTTCTAGGCCTACCAGGCATTGACCTAGGTATTGGTGGCAATATTCTAGACATATCACTAGTGTCATGCCAAAAGCTAAGTCCTCCAACTGGGTGCAAATATTGATGGTATGCATCATAAAAACTTTGTTTCCTAAAACATGATGGTACATACTCCTCAACCCTCCTATTTATCTTGAATTTAACTGAGACTGCATGAGTACAAGGAAAACCTGAAAGCTGCCATAATCGACACGAGCATGTTCTACGCTGCTCATCAACACCAAATGCTTCAGAGCCATTCCTCACTTCAAACAAGTTCCCACCAGTATGTATTACATGCCAAAACCTGTATTCGAAAAAGAAAATTTGTTACAAAGATAAGTTGATTCAGAGCCATTCCTCACTTCAAACTATTATGTGAATTGTTTGTAATGTTATAAAGATAAGTTGATTCAAGAAATACCTGTGCTGATCTTTGGTTATTTCCAACCTTTTCTGTATGTTTGGACAGATGTCTTCAGTCCATGTATCGCAAATCCTCCTCATTCTATTCATTCTCTCTAAAACAATGACTCGTATACCTTCAAGCATGGTTATTATTGGCTTATTCCTCACGCTTAAAATTACTGAGTTAAAACACTCACTAAATCCATTTTCCACTGCTTCGCAGTTTCTACCAAGATGGAAATAGGCCCTAGACCATGTTTTTGGATCCTTCTTCAACAGATACTCATAAGCATTTGGGTTGGCTTTCTTGATTTTCTCCATGATTTTGTTGAACAATCCTGTGTATGTTGCCTTTGAAGCAGCCCAAAACAAACCTCGGAATTCAACACCACTATACAACTTCCTAAACCCTTCATAAATGTGCCTAGCACATTGTCTATGCTCAGCGTGTGGCATGACCTCTTTTACAGCTTCAATCAGTCCCTAATAACCATATCATAATAAAAATCATTAAACAGTTAAAATACTATAATATGAATCATTAAACAGTTAACAATACTTACTTTGTGTTGATCGGACATGAGGGTCAACCCATTACCAGTAGGCATATCAAGATCATCGCCAAGTAAGTCTAGAAACCATCTCCAGTTTTCCTTGTTCTCCACATTTACTACAGCCCATGCTACAGGAAATATGTGATTGTTTCCATCGCGACCAATGGCAGTTAAGATTTCACCCACACTTGGCTTCTTAAGAAAACAACCATCTAAAGCTATAACATTTCTACAGCCCAATTTCCATCCATCTTTCAAACCCTTGAAACAAACGTAGAATCTATCAAAATAAGTTTTATCGTCTGGATTTACGGTAACACCAACCTTAACAGTAGAACCTGGATTTGACTCTAAAATAGCCTTATCATATGACCTAAGATACCCATAATGGTCCTCAATGGATGTTTCCCCTTCATTTAAAGCCCACCTTTTTGCATTCCTACAAACAGTTGGGGTAACAATGCACTTATATTTTTTCATCACTAAGTCGGCTATTTCATGCAACTTAATTTCTGGATTTTGCCTAATCTTACTACCAAAATGCTTACCAACCCATTTGTAGTTAACTAATGATCCATACTTAAAATGCCTAACACAAGTATGTTCATCAACCATAGATACTACCTGGAAAGATTTCTCGGTAGTCATCTCCCTACCGTAACACCTCCATGGACAGTTAGAACTAGGAATCTCTTTAGTGCTTGGGTATCTTTTCCACTTGCTTTGTTTTCCTTTCTCAGGCTCCTTAATCTTTTCTGGTCGTAAACCACATTTTGCAATGAGCTGTGTCTTTGAACTTCTATAGAACCATAGAGAGAACCCGTTGGCAAGACCATAGTAAGTCAAGCACTCTTTAAGTTGGTCAACATCGACAAACTTCTCACCAATCTACAAAATAACATAAATAATAGGGAGTGTATGAGAATGGGTTTAAATGTGAGTTAACTAAGAGTAAAGAGAAATAATAACTGAGGCTGCACCTTGGGTTTTCGCATCCTCCAGTGAGTGTCAGCATCATGTATGGGAAATTTTTCAACTTTAGACTCTACAATCGTGAATGGATCAGTCATATCATCACCACCATTTGTCAGCTGTCTGAGTAAATCATCCATGAATTCTTCGTGCTCAATAACAGTTTCACTATCACTAACTCTATAGACCCTCTTTTGCCTCATCCCACTAGAACTACCTTCCTTTTCAGCATGTGTTTGTTTCTTTGTAACCTTAGGTCCCTTCTTTGATTCAGTTCTTCGCTTCCTAAGTTCTCGCAGCTCATCTTCACCTTCTGATAAGTAGTCAACAGACTTATCTGAGTACCCGCTATCACTATCGCTATACAAACTATAGTTAATGCCTAGTGATGCATCACTTTCACTATCTGTATCGTTTTGCATAACAGATGGGTTATCGTTTTCTTGAATAACTATCCCCTTATTCCTACGAGCAGGTAATTTAGCAAGACAGTTTTGTTCTACCATTATACGTTTGCCCTTATCCACGGCTTTCTTAACTGTATTATCACCATTACTAACTGGACTGTTACCCTTATCAAACAACTTACGCTTAGCAATAGGGCTTACAACTAGATTCCTAAGAGGGATATCATCTTCATCATCCACACTGTTCAATACAGCCTCATCATCTACCACATCGTTCAATACAACCTCATCATCTACCACATCGTTCAATACAACCTCATCATCTACCAGATTTTCCACAACTACTTTGTTTTTAGGTGTTCTTAACTTTTCTGGTGTGTATCGTGTTCGGGCATCTTCTTCAGCCCATGCAGTAAGCTCATCTACACTCATATTAGAGGCATCTTTCACCATAATTTCATGAATCCTCAACCTAGATGTATCCCCATCCCCAAATTGTCCCATGTTAAGATTTTTAAAATAAAACTCAGCCAAGTTTTGGTGAACATGAGTCATGTATATATTTAACTTACCATATGAATCAGCATATTCATACATTGAAGCAACATCAAGATCAGTTTCTATGATTTTCAATCCTATTTCTAGTTCACATTGTGGTAAGCAAAAATACAAACCAGTAAATCCTATATGGTCTGTCTTTTCCTTCAGATGCTCACACATACTTCTATAGTCCAATTTCCTATCCTTATACAACTTCCATTCATAAACAAAGCCGTTTTCATACCTAAGTGGAAGAAAATAAAAAACACCGTCGTGGTGAACATCAAACCACAATGCATCAGACCCAGCTGGTGCCATCCTGTAAAAAAATAAAATAAAATAAATTTTTGGCATGAAAACCCTAATCCGTACACTATAATAAACCTTAAATACACACAAAATATGAACGGGACAAAGAGAATATAACAAATTGTACCTTATGCACCAACCAATTTCAGTAATTTATTGATAACGACAATCAATTCATAAGGCTTTTTAATTAGGGTTTGTCAGGTGAAAAGGGGAAAAAGTGAGAGGGAAAGTGTTTGTGTGTGGTCCAGTGTGTGTAAGTGGGTATAAAATGGTGTGATTGTTTTTTTTTGGCCAAAGTGGAAATAAAAGGTGGATGGGGATTTCACAGCTGGAAATACAGCATGGATATTAAAGGGGTGTAAATGGTTCTTGCAACCGGCCACTTGCTAAACAAGTGACTTGTTACACATAAAGAACGAAATTTGTAAGTTTATTGACGGAATGAGAAAAAAAAGAAAGATACATACAATGAGAAAAAATGGTAAGTTAAATACATTTACAAGTGATTAAACCAAAGCAGACATACATGCAGCACATAAAACATGCAGCACATAAAACATCAAAACAGCTTACCATACCACAAAAGAGAGAAGGTGACCAACCTGCTCGAAACGGTTCCTCATGACTCATTATTTACGATTCAAAAGAAAAGCTGAGATATTAGCAAAATGCCAAACGATAAAACTTCACGATTCAAACCGAATTCTGAACGAATCAAGAAAAGTAATGTCGATCAAAATCACATAGCAAGATATCAAATCGCCTCAAAACGCATGACAAATGAATCGGAGTAACACTAGTTGCGCCCAATCATATGAAGTAGATGAATCTTTTCAGCATCTCAACGGTTGGACTGTTGACCACGATACGCTGAATCTTTGTAGTAGCTTCTCCGCCCGTCTGAAGTACGCCGGTCATAGTTCCTCTGCTCATACATTTTCCAAGCGTCCACCAGTTGAATCTTGTCTCCGTCTTTGCGCCTCTGGTTGATCCGTCCAGTTCCCTTAAGCAGCATCTTGACGTCTCCGGCAGCATCATGATCGGTTGCGGCTTCTGCTTCACGAGCCTCTCCAGAATTTGTTGCAGCAATGTAGGGTCGGCACTATCATCTTCGGCTCTACGAGAAATCTCCATCTAACGATCGACAGACGGATGTGCGAAGACAAAATAAACAAAATCAAATGCGAAGAGAAGAAGGCCAAATTAGTGAAGAAAAAAGAATATCGAAGTCAAATCGGAACGACAACCAAAAGGAATCGGAAGATATCAGAACAAACGAAAGCCTAGTGTCTACCCAAATCCTCACAGGTCAATCCTAAGGTCAACAAGACGAAACCTGGCACTCTGATACCATAATTGTAACACCCCAACCCGAAAAGGGTAGAAGTGTCACATTCTGGTGTCATATCAGAACATACAATTAAAATCTTTACAAACGGAAACCTTAAAAATGAAGTATCAAATCATATAAATAATTGACTGACAAGGAAATACAATATCCAAAATGCAGTGAAATCTCAAAACAAAAACTCTTCAAAATAAGTCCAAATAATAAGGTAACTAGTGTTGGTCCACTCAGATAATCCAACTCTCAGCCCGTCAAAGCCCATCTTCAAATCTAAAACCTGCCACAGGAAAAGAAATGCGGCTGAGCTTAAAAAGCCCAGTGAACAGATATAACAAAACGAAATAGAAATAAAATCAGATATGCGAAATGAAATAAGGAAACTGATAACAAGGTCGCAGCAAAAAGAGAACAATGAGTCAATGAGGATCCTGCAGAATACAATTATACAGATATCCAAAACGAACAGATAACAAGGAGAACGAAGCAAAGCAAAGCATCAATGACATATAAACAAGCACGTACAAACCAGACATACAAGAACTGAAACATAAGCAAGCATAGTAGGCGTCGCATCCACACAACATATATGTCATACAATCAATTCAGGAAATCAGAAGACATACAAGCCAAACAGATGTCTACAGGAAAGCGGAACCTATATGAATTTGATAACACTTATTAAAGCCGAATTACTTATTTTAGACGGCTTTCCATTTTTAGCAGGTTTTCACTTTTAGTAACTTTCTGATAACGCTACACGCGTCGTTCGGGGTCAAGGAAACTTCCTTTTCTTCGAGCAAGTTTTATAACACCCTAGGCAGTGAACCTAATCGTTGTAGTGTAGTAATTAGGGTAAGCCACGGGTATTGATATCGTTCTCTATGGGAATAGGAATGCTAGTTAGAAATTACTACGCTAAGGTTAAGGTTGAGGAAGATTATTTTTTGTATTTTTATATTTTATGAAATGGAAAGGTACGAATCTCGGGTATTGGATTTGGGGGGTTGGTATCTCTACCGATTACTCTACTATTATCTAATTATCTAAACTAAGGTTGTGGGAGTCTATGTCTAATTAATGTGTGCTCGTATGATAGTTTAAAGATGTGTTTACTTAGGTTATCCTACTCCTTAATTATCTCCTATTGATGGTTGAGTTGTCACGTCCTTATTCTTAGTTGCGTTGTGCGGCTAAAGTTGTAGGGTATGCGTTTCTCCCTAACTCTTTGAACTTACCAAAGGGTCTCGTCTACAAAACCCACTAGGGATGATAAACTCTTACTCTAAGGCACTCTTTGGATAATTTAGCCTACAACTACTCAGGTAATCATATTCTAAGGTTCACAAAGATGAATCAAGCATTAAGTACACAACGAATGACCTATCGCATTACTAGATCATTAATCAACTAAGATAAGAAACAACCAATCAATATTCAATAATTAAGTTTCATACTTCCTAAGCAAACACACAAATAAATTAGCCGAACATGGAGAACATGCAAGCATACACACAAATAATCAAAGACATAATTGAATTAATGAAGTAAATACTTATCTTGATGTAAGATAGGGTTTAAAACCCTAAAATACTGTACAAGACACCTTAGGTTCGGTTTTAGGTTTTCACTCCAAAAGACTCTCTCTAAAACTGAAAAATTCGGATTCTATATATAAGATTACATATGCGACGGCGTCACCTTATGTTTCGTGACGCCGTCGTGTCGCCGTCATTAAGGTTTCGTCTTGGCCACGTTAACCTTGCGACGGCGTCACCTTATGTCCGTGACGTCGTCCTCTTCAGCTTCTGACACCGTCTGGGTCACATCTAGGCCGTCTGAGTTGCGACGGTCTACTCTTTTAAAGCCCGACATCGTCATTTGTAAATGAGCAATTTGGCTACTGAGCCGTCACAAAAGTGATGCGACGGCGTCGTAGTTAACACCTGACGCCGTCCCCTTCAGTTCCAGCAGTCTGAGTGGCTCGATTCTTGACTTTGGCCATTTTCTTCGTATATTCGCGCCTTTTCGTCCAAATAAGTGTCATTCCAGCATTTTGCCTTCAAGAGACCTAAAAAGTAAAAAGGGACGAAATTAAGCAATAACGGATAAAAAAGTGATCAAATAAGGGCTAAAACGACCCCTCAAAATGGTACCTTTTAAAACCTTATCAAATATCCCTACACTTGTTATTTGCTTGTCCTCAAGCAAATGTGCTTTTAGCCAATTAATTTATAAGTTAGGGGTCATGAAGCATTAATTCAAAACGGTCCACAACACATATAAGCCCCGCAAAAGTCATAACAAGCACGGAAATTACATACTAGCACCTCACATGGGGTGTTTGGGTACTCACATCTCTCTCGGGTGTATATATGAAATATAACAAATAGGAAATGGAAGATAAACACTCATTAACCGGTCCTAGTACATAGATTACCATAGGCTTGAGAATAGATCAAACCTCCATCGCTTTGGCGTAAGCACCTAGGAAAGACTATCAAAGAGGTCTTTTAAAGGGTTGTAATGTTAGGCTTACGGTAGGGAAACAAGGGTTTGGTGGGATAGGCTATTTAGTGGTGGCAAGTCAAAAATCTCTATGTTAAATGCATACGAAGAATGGCGTTGCTAAGCCAAGACTCGACACTCTAAAACTCTAGGTAACGGAAATAAACAAACATAAATTTAAAGGATAGATGTAGGATGGTAGCCCGTTTTTTTTTTTTTTTTTTTTTTTTTTTTTTTTTTTTTTTTTTTTAACACTCTATTTTTTTTCTTTTTCTCTTTTTCTATTTTTTTTTTTTGATTTTTTTTTTCATACACTTTTACTCTACCATCCTCTACAGTAACATCAAAATGATAGGGATTTATAGGCACATCCCTACACATGAGTTTTTATTACTCTAACACTAATTTGACCCGAATTGAAAAGATCAAAACACTTGGGGTACATTATTACGTAAACAAAGGGAATTTGAATTTAACGTTCCCTTCCCGTCATTTCATAAACTTTAACTTTTCCCATGAATCCCAATCGTCCCAAAACTGTATACAAAGGATATGACTCGACTTAGCAACTCATGCAAGCAACCAGATAATTGAACTAAGGGTTTAGGGTGATAACAAACATTTGCACTAAAAGTGAGTGCATAAGGGGTAGGCTAAGGCGATTTGGGTGTATATTTGGGGGTGGGGTGTAAACAATGCTCTTCATTGATATTCCGGAAAAACCGAAACATCACGAGAACCGCGAAAAGGATAGGCTCTGAGGGGTTAACTAGGGGTATCGTGTACTAAAGATGAGTACAACGCAAAGGGTGTGGGAGAATTACTCAACCGATGTGGAAGAAGTAATTATATTACGGGTATCAAACAAGGGTTATCCTAATGCCTCTTATCATTTAGTTATTCCTAACTACACAAGTGTAGTCTCACTTGCGATCTCGGAATGCATCACAAAACAAGTTCTAGAATCTAATATACTACCGGTTCACACTCTAAGCATTAAAGATGAATGCTTTAATTCCTACTAATCTAAGGGCGATCCTCACATTTTTGGTGGAATTTAAGTGGTAAAGGGTTTGTGCTAGTCATGCAACTTCCTATCCATGAGACGCTTTTGTTAAGACTAATGGCCCACTCCTATATGTCATGAAAAATTTTAAATTTGGTGCCAAAATTACCCTAACCAACATTTTCTCATGGTTTATTACACAATCACAATTTGGAAAAAGCAAATAATCAAGGATAAACATAGTTTCAAAGTTCCCGTTTTATTTTCCCTCCCTACACTTAAACTGAACATTGTCCCCAATGTTCCCCGAAAGTATCAAAGTTATGATAATGGAAGGTAATTAAAAACGAAAGAAACTAATACTCCCCTGATTAGCTCGGTAGGATCCGTGTAAAGTGGTGGTTAAATCCTTTTCAAGAAGAATTATTGCGTGAAAAGCTCCTTCCAATCTTATGTAACTTCTTCTTGACAAACTAAACCTGCACACTTGAAGAAAACAAACGAAACCTTCTCGTAAAATCGGCGGTAATAATATATATAAGACTCGATTTAAACTAGGATATAATGCTTGTGGAATGGATGTTTATAGAATTTCTAAGAAAATTAAGACCTGGAAAATTCCAAAAAATTATAAGTAGCTCAGAAAACGAGAAAAAAGTAATCTGATGTTTTTACTCATTCCTGACGCCGTCAGGTTGCAATCCTGACGCCGTCAGGTTATCCTGACAAAAACTGGTCTGCGATTTTCTGGAAAATTTACATCTTTAGAATCTGGAAAAATTTCTGCAAAAACATCCATTATGACTCGATACAAGCATTTGACTCGAACAAACAAACATAAATATCCTTTAGTTAATTGTTATTCTCATGTTTACGTTTCTTTTGAAAACGTGTGTAATCCTCCCTACACTTATCCCTTATGTAAAATACCTTTATATGCAATTAAGACGAGGTTAAAAACAAAATAAAGCATTTTTACAAATTTAAACATGAGGATAAACAATTAATAAAAGATATATGACACTAACAAGCAAACAATTAAGCATGGGTTGCCTCCCACGAAGCGCTTTTCTTTATTTAAGAGTCTTGTAGCTAGACTCATAGTCGTGCTCCTACGTTGCTTCACCACCGCCCTCTTGACGGTCTCTATCGGGGGATTCCATGTTGTAGAAGTGTCCTATGATGCACCTTTCTAAGAGTTCATCCTCTCCCCACTCGGTCCTATATTTCGGTCCTAAATTCAAACAATCTTTATAGAACCCGAAAATCATAGCCATAACATAATCTACTCCCCTTTCCCTATCCTCATCATTCCTGTAATAGACCGACAGTTTAAGTTCCTTTTCATCATTAGAGAATAATGAAAACTTCTCAATCTTAAATGGCATTTGGTAAGCTATGTCGTCGGTCTCATCCTTGAATCGCACTATTCCTAAGGTTATAGGTCATCCCGGTGCTTTCTATGAAAGGTTTTCCTAGAAGAACGTGGGACAAGCTAGGGTCAATGGCCGTGCTAATATCATCCACAATTATGAAGTCCGTAGGGAACGTGAAACTACCTACATAGACGGGCAATCCCTTAACTCTACCGAGAAAATTGCACTTATCACTAGGATTATCGGGGTCTTGCCTAGTTGGGATAGGCTTCTTCATTATCCAATTGTAGTAGGTGCTAGTCATTATGTTAATTGGGGAATTGCGATCAATGTAGGCCTTTGCCACAAAAAGGTGTCCTATGCAACCTGGTATGTTAAGATTCCAAGGGTTCCCAAACTTGATTCTAGGACTTTTCCTAACATACATGTGACGGAGGTCACGCACTAAGTGAGGGTGGCGGGATAGTTCTTTTTCCGTAGGAAATTTGTTGAAATAGTCAATGTCTACTTCATCTACTTCCTCGGATGTTTCATCATCCATAAGTGTATGGTCCTCTTCGTCATCTGTTCTATCCAGTTTCACTAAGGCGATGGTATTGACGAATTGGACGTGCTTAGTTAGCTTGCTTGGATCCTTAATCTCTATACCTGAAGGCTCGGGAGTTGAGATAGCACTAACCTTCTTATCACTATTAGTTATGGCTTTCAAAAGGTTGTCTATTTTCCTATTCATCTCGGCTTGTTGATGGTTAAAGCGGTCCGAGAGCTTAGCCATTTGGGTTTCTTGGGATGCAACTAGGTTTTGCAACATCCCTTCGACGTTTTGTTGGTTAGGACCGTTAGGTGGGGGCCATGAGAAATCATTGGAGGTGAATTCTTTGGTTTGTCCCCAGTAGAAGTCGAGCTTGTTTTTCCATGCCTCACGGGTTTCATTGAAATTCCTAGGTTCGGGTATTGTAGGGAATCTTCCTCCCGTTCCATTAATACGCGAGGATGCGTAGTCAACGGAAGCATGTTCGGGGGATCGGGTGCTATTGCGCGTGTTATGAGGATCATAAAATGGCTCGCACGAGGAAGAAACCTTGTTCTCATGGTATGAAGACTTAGGATTTTCGTAAGAACTCATGAGGAAGCTAACTTGATCTTCAAGTTCGATCATCCTACGGTCGGAAGGTTGTGAGTTGATGGAAGGCAAGGAGATCGCCTTAACGGTTTTAGGTAGCTCACGGGGGTCGTCCCAGCTTTCGTAATCGTAGAGGGCAAGGTCCTCTATTATACCCCATGATTATTCCGCGGTGAGATCACTGAGTTTTCCACCGGCCGCTTGGTCAATGGATCGCTTAGTGGGGAAGTTGACATGATCATAAAAGATTTGGACTTGGAGCCAAAGATCAATGCATTGATGAGGGACTTTATGAAGTAAGTCCTTGAATCGGGTCCATGCTTCATAGAGAGATTCACCTTGACATTGTTGGAACATCAAGATGTCATTCCTAAGCTTAGTGGTTCTCCCCGGTGGGAAAAATTGAGCAAGGAAGTGAGAGGTAAGATCATCCCAACTTGAGATGGAGCCGGCGGAAAGTCGCTCAAGCCAATTACTAGCTTGGTCCCGTAGAGAGAATTAGAAGAGACGCAGGCACGTGGTCTCCCGAGTAGTAGCATCAAGGTCAATGGAATCGACAATTTTGAGGAAATCCCTCAGATGCTGATTTGGATCTTCGGAACGAAGTCCATGGAATGCACATCCGTTTTGCACCAACCGGATGGTGTCGGATCGCAGGGCCGTAGTTTGGGCTTGGTCGGGAAGCTAAATGGTGTTCCTATAGCCTAGGTGGCTTGGTCTCGAGTATTCACCAAGAGTACGGGCTCTTGGCGGGTCATTTGGTGGTGGGTTGATGAGTGGTGGTTGGTTATCATCCTCCATGATGAAAAGTGATGGGTGTTACGAACAAAGGTCACGAAGAAGGGGGATAGACTAAGAGAAAGCTAAAAATGAGAAAAATTTACTTGATAGGAATCAAGCAAAGAACCTAAACGAGGTGGACTACTAACTAGCTATTCTATTCCCCAGCAGCGGCGCCAAAAACTTGATAACGCTACACGCGTCGTTCGGGGTCAAGGAAACTTCCTTTTCTTCGAGCAAGTTTTATAACACCCTAGGCAGTGAACCTAATCGTTGTAGTGTAGTAATTAGGGTAAGCCACGGGTATTGATATCGTTCTCTAGGGGAATAGGAATGCTAGTTAGAAGTTACTATGCTAAGGTTAAAGTTGAGGAAGATTATTTTTTGTATTTTTATATTTTATGAAATGGAAAGGTACGAATCTCGGGTATTGGATTTGGGGGGTTGGTATCTCTACCGATTACTCTACTATTATCTAATTATCTAAACTAAGGTTGTGGGAGTCTATGTCTAATTAATGTGTGCTCGTATGATAGTTTAAAGATGTGTTTACTTAGGTTATACTACTCCTTAATTATCTCCTATTGATGGTTGAGTTGTCACGTCCTTATTCTTAGTTGCGTTGTATGTCTAAAGTTGTAGGGTATGCGTTTCTCCCTAACTCTTTGAACTTACCAAAGGGTCTCGTCTACAAAACCCACTAGGGATGATAAACTCTTACTCTAAGGCACTCTTTGGATAATTTAGCCTACAACTACTCAGGTAATCATATTCTAAGGTTCACAAAGATGAATCAAGCATTAAGTACACAACGAATGACCTATCGCATTACTATATCATTAATCAACTAAGATAAGAAACAACCAATCAATATTCAATAATTAAGTTTCATACTTCCTAAGCAAACACACAAATAAATTAGCCGGACATGGAGAACATGCAAGCATACACACAAATAATCAAAGACATAATTGAATTAATGAAGTAAATACTTATCTTGATGTAAGATAGGGTTTAAAACCCTAAAATACTGTACAAGACACCTTAGGTTCGGTTTTAGGTTTTCACTCCAAAAGACTCTCTCTAAAACTGAAAAATTCGGATTCTATATATAAGATTACATATGCGACGGCGTCACCTTATGTTTCGTGACGCCGTCGTGTCGCCGTCATTAAGGTTTCGTCTTGGCCACGTTAACCTTGCGACGGCGTCACCTTATGTCCGTGACGCCGTCCTCTTCAGCTTCTGACGCCGTCTGGGTCACATCTAGGCCGTCTGAGTTGCGACGGTCTACTCTTTTAAAGCCCGACGTCGTCACTTGTAAATGAGCAATTTGGCTACTGAGCCGTCACAAAAGTGATGCGACGGCGTCGCAGTTAACACCTGACGCCGTCCCCTTCAGTTCCAGCAGTCTGAGTGGCTCGATTCTTGACTTTGGCCATTTTCTTTGTATATTCGCGCCTTTTCGTCCAAATAATTGCCATTCCAGCATTTTGCCTTTAAGAGACCTAAAAAGTGAAAAGGAACGAAATTAAGCAATAACGGATACAAAAGTGATCAAATAAGGGCTAAAACGACCCCTCAAAATGGTACCATTTAAAACCTTATCACTTTCTATTTTAGGTAACTTTCTATTTTAGTAACTTTACGTATTTAATAAGTTTTCATAATTAATAACTTTAAGGTAAAATCCATTAATTTGCCAAACTTAGGGGTTTACAAATGATAATTGGTTAACTTAAAAGGTTTAGTATGAAACATATCATAGTTTAGGACTTTATATGTCAATTTAACAAAGTGTGGTGTTTGACGAAAAATAATAAAAGTTTAGGGTTAAATGAGTAACTTTGCTTATTCTATTTTCTATTAGCATGAGCAAATATTGCATGCATGATATTCATCTTCTTCGTATGAAAATATAACCGAAAACGATTCGCACTTTATTTTACTTGTTCTTAGTTTCTAGTTTTTCATTCTTTTTATACAATTGTTAGATAGTTATTACGGGTTTAGTTATACACATAGTCACATACGACACTAATACGGCCTTAAACTTGACACAAGTCGTTTTATCCCGCGACATAAACATAGTCCTAACACCCGACTCACAACCAAAACATTTCAGTCCCATTTCTTTCATGTTGACGACACAAAAAAGATAACCCACGACTAACTCGTTTATTACATCTATTTAGCTCGATACGAATTAAATGAAACATGTATTAGGTCGTGTATAGGAGGTCGAAGCAGATTCTAGGTAACCATGTATGGGTCGAATGCAAGGCCCCTTCCATCTTATATTTCATGTGACAATTTTTATAATCTCATGTAACTATTCTTATTATTTTAGGTGATGTTTCATTCGTGTAGCATGCATTCGACGTAAGGTCTCACGACATAAAATCAAAGGAGACAATAATGAGGAAGGTGAAATAAGATGTGATGATACAAACCTTCGTAGCGTGGATGAAAGGAGGACGAGAAACCAAGGTTTAAAACCCACGACCACAACAGCAACGACGACCAAAACCTCGTACCCTCGACGTAGAACAACCCACGATCACTAACACTTTGTCACAGCCTCCCTTGTTTTGCCTTCATGTCGAATGAAAAGGGAACCAACAGCTTGCTTTGGATCGAATGAAAAGGAGGAAAAACATATTTGTGCCGTCACTTTTGTTGGTTAGGTTTGTATGTGTGATTTCTTTTTGAATATGAAAGTAAGTTACAAATAAGAGTAATAAGGGAATTAAATGGGAAAATTATGGGAGTTAATGGGGAGATGATTTCGGCTGAACTAGGGGGAAAGTGATAGACCAAATCAATTCTCATTTTTGAATGTGTAAATGTCAATTACCATTTGATGGGATAATGGCTTAAGTGGCCGAATATAATGGGTATCAAAACAAAATATGGACTTCCAAAAATACAATATTATTGTTGGGTTTTAATTTGCATGATCTCGTAATTTGTATACATATTTTCGGTCCATGCACCATATTAACGTGTACAATGTATTTTAGACGTAAGCATTTTGGTTTCATTTATCTTGCATATTATGTTTGGTAATTATTTACAAGTTAGGTTAGAATTTCATTTAATGAGCTTGGCGTATTTTACGTATTTTATAGACGTTAAATTAGAGGGGCAAAATAGTCTTTTCACATGTTTTAGATTTTCAGGGTTTTAGATAGATAGATAGATAGATAGATAGATAGATAGATAGATAGATAGATAGATAGATAGATAGATAGATAGATAGATAGATAGATAGATAGATAGATGGATAGATAGATAGATGGATGGATGGATGGATGGATGGATGGATGGATGGATAGATGGATAGACAGATGGATGGACGGATGGATGGACGGATGGATATCGATCGATAGATAGATCGATAGATAGATCGATAGATCGATAGATAGATCGATAGATAGATAGATGGATAGATAGATGGATAGATAGATGGATAGATAGATGGATGGATGGATAGATAGATGGATAGATAGATAGATGGATAGATAGATGGATAGATAGATGGATAGGATAGGATAGGATAGGATAGGATAGGATAGGATAGATAGATAAGATAGGATAGATAGATAGATAGATAGATAGCATGAGTTGCCTCCCGAGAAGCGCTTATGTTTTTGTTAATCGAGTCGCTAGCTTGACTCGACCCCGAATTCATTTTTCCATGGGGGAGCAAGTGTGGAATTCATCAATCATGGAAATTCCAGGATCAAAAATTGTATCCTCATTCCCGAAGGAGTGAAAGATAGGAGAAGTCACATTATATGTGAAGAAGGGAAGAAAGATTCTGATAATATACATTTCAAGCTCAAATGACTCAATAGGAAGAAAGAGTTCATATTTGGATAGAGAATTTTGAAAAACATTTTGATCACATTTTAAAAACTCATTTTCTCCTCCAACGAGTATCTCTAGTTTAAAATTTTTGTCTTCACAAGATGTCTCAATGGGATACTCGAAAGATAACTCATCAGTAAGGGTAGAATCGTCATCACATAACGGGGGAGATGAGTCAGAATACAGAGGTGGGACAAGTGGTGTGCTCTGAGAGCTAGCAATTTCCACCACTTCCGTTATGGTCTCTGTATCGGACTCAGACATTTCATCAAAAAGAGGATTTACTCCGCAAAAAGTATAGTCATCGTTAAATTCAAAAAGTGGATTTGAGAAAATTCCAGAAGTAACCTCAGAAATGTTAAGAGAATCAGAAAAGGCAAATCACATGTATTATCGGGAATAACCTCGGACTCACTTGGGATTGGGACGAGGTTCTCAACACTAGACAATTCCGTTTCCGGAATAGTGCTAAGATGCTCGTCCCCCATAGTTAGAGAGTCAACGGGTTCGTCGGGTGCAATCTCATCATCATCGTCATCGTTACCAATCAAGTGCATCTCGCGAAGGCTAGCTTTTAGTTCTTCGAATAGTAATTCTTCCATAGTTTTATCGCGAGACGCCATAAGAATTAAAAACGAGAGGGTTGAGAAGATAGAATTATCGGTTTAGAGGATAAAGAAGATTATTTTTAATTTTTGAAAAAAAAAAGAAAAAAAAAAGAAAAATATTTTTGGATTTTTTTAAAAGATAGAAAAAGGAAAATATTTTTGGATTTTTTTTAATTTTTCAAATTTTTTAGTGATTTTTCTTTAAAACTACGAAAATTAACTTTCAAAAGAAAGGATCTTCAAGGCACTAACTCGAAACTAAACGCAAAAATCTTAACATATCTCTCCGGCAGCGGCGCCAAAAACTGATTCGTATTTGTAGCGAAGGGCAGTTTTAATATTATTGTTTTCCCGATTAAGATTTAACAATCATTTGAGGAAAAATGATAATCAATCTTCCGGATTCATATTCCACGGCGAGATATGAATTGAGATTTACGTTATTATCTTTTGTTTGATGCTTGATTATCAAATATTTTTGGTTTTGGATTTTTGAAAAGATTTTAAAAACTATATTATGCTAATTAAAATTAAATAACAACTAATGACGAAATAAATTTAAGCTAAGAATATGATAGTAAAAGCTATGCTTGTCAAGTGAGGTGAAAAGGTAAATAAGTGTGAACAATCTATTAAGCTCTTGTAATTAATACCCGTCGAAATAAAATTATTTTCTCACAACGTTGGCTTATATTGAAAACAATCATTTTTCTCTTGGTAATAATCACTAGATTTAAATAATCAATAATTCCAACGGCTTTTGCCCGTTAAAACAATCAACTAATTATATCTAAAAATAATCTGCAAACTATTAATCAATAATCTTCGATACCCGTTTAAAAAACTACTTTCTCACAACGTTGGTTTATTTTGAAAACAATTTTTTATCTAGGTAAAATTACTAGATTTAAATAATTACCCTAACGGATTTTTCCCGTCAAAACAACAAATTTCAATCCAAGTAACCAAATAATATTAATCAACAATTTCTAAGTTTTCACACTTTATTCACGTATCACCATCACTTAACAAGCACATAAAAATCTACTCAATAAGCATAACTACCAAACAAACAATAATAACCTCAACAATAATAAACATTTTATTAACTAAAATATAAAAGCTAAACGAGAAAGGCGAGAAAGTAGAACCCGGTCCAAAAGATGAAACGAATTTAACCACCCAATTTTATAAACTTGACAAATTGTAAAGTTTACTTCTTTTTAAGCATTAATATAACCAAATAATCAATAAAGTTTGTGACTTTATTAACTATTTAGCTTATTAAGACTAAAAAGCTATAAACTTTATAAATAAACTAGCTTATAAAACCCTTAAGCTCCTCGCCTTAAGGTTGAAATGATGAGAAACTAAGAAAAGAACACAACTTTAACAAGAGTTAGGACAAATAATCTATAATATGGATCAAATAAGCTATGGACAAGCTTATTGATTAAGAAAAACTAAGAAAGATTAAGACTTTTTAAACTAAAAATACTAGATCTAGAGTAATAAGCTAATGAATAACTTTTTATAAAAGAAAAACTAATAAAAATCAAATCTTTTTGTGTTTTTATAAAGTATTTTGTAAAATAAAAAGTAGATCTAAGGTTATAAAAGCTTTTAAAACAAAGTAGAAAAAGATTGCTTAATAAATAAGCTAAATTTAAATAAGCCACAAAAAGCTAATAAGCTATTATGACTTATTAGATAAGATAAGAAGAAGAAAAAGAAAATAATAGAAGAAAAAAAAGATTAAGCTAAGTGATAAGCATTAAATTCATTGATAAATAAAAGAGTTGGTTACAAAAATAAGCACTTCAAATAAGCTAAATGAAATAAGCTATTAAAACTATGAGCTTTGATATAGAGACCAAATTAAAGAGGCCTAAAAGGAGACCTGATGCATAAATAACTTGTACAGTACTGTTACTGTACAACTCATTTATGCATTAGGTCTCCTTTTAGGCCTCTTTAGTTAGGTCCATTTATCATTTTCCTAAAAATAAATAGGAAAATGATGAATAGACATAACTAAAGAGGCCTAAAAGGAGACCTAATGCATAAATGAATTGTACAGTAACAGTACTGCACAATTCATTTATGCATTAGGTCTTCTTTTAAGCCTATTTAGTTAGGCCTATGTATGAAAGCTCAAATAAATAAGACTACTGTGTGTGAATGATTTGGTGTCTCTGATGTGGCGCTCTATTTATAGCCAAGAACGAGTGTGGAAACCCGCGCGATGCATCGGGATTTGCTTCAAAAAACTTATTTTGTAGCGACACTTAAATCTCAGGGGCTGTTTTTGCGAAGTTGTGAAACTTTGCATTTAATGTTTGGACTTGCTTTGCAACGATACTTAAACCTCAGGGACTGTTTTTGCCAAGTTGTGAAACTTTGCATTTAATGTTTGGACTTACTTTGCAGCGCCACTTGAACCTCATGGGCTGTTTTTGTCAACTTCAGAAAGTTTGCATTTAATGCTTGGCTTGTTACTGATTTCTTGATTGATCTTTCGTATATATAGATAATAAATTCTCGATCCTTCCCAATAAAATATCTCCTCGAAATGCCTCGTACACCAACTTTCCGAGGACACGTGTCTGGAGTGGATTGGCAGATAAAAAATAATAGCGGGTGTGAATGAGTGGAGTGGCAGGGAAAAGCAAGCATGTCACGCACATATATGAATTAATTTGGGAATTGTAGTTCACGCGCATGCCATGAGCCTTCATTTCTTTCAATTTGCAAATTTCACATCTCATTTGATATTATTTTTAGAGTAAATTACACCGTTCGTCCTTGTGGTTTGCGTTGACCGCAGGGTTTCGTCCCTTGACCAAAAAAGTTGCACCGTACGTCCTTAAGTGGGAAACGTTATGCACCGTTCGTCCCTCCGTCCAATGGGGCCCACAAATTCCCACTAACGTCAGTTAACTAAGGTTTTTAAAGGGGTATATCCGTCATTTTACCCTAAACCCACGTATGGTCCCTGCGTTAAGTTACACTGCGCCCCTCTTCTTTGCAAAATTGACACAAACTACCCTTGGGTTATTAAAACCCTACACCACCCTCATTTTACCCTAAAACTAAAATAAAACATCTCCCACCTCTCTCTCTCTACTACTGCAGCCGTCACCTCACACGACCACCATCACCACCGTGACACCGCCACCTTTATCAGCGAAACACCACCGCACCCGCCCTTATATCAGCGAAACACCACCGTCACCTCACAAGACTCCATTCAAGAAAACATGGTCAAGGTCTTGGTCTTTAATCTCTTTTTATGGCTGTTGACTTTCACAGGGATCCACACACCGATTCACTTGCAAATTATCACAAAAAAAAACTAGTTTTCCAAGGGTTGATTAAAGCTTCACCTTATTTTGGGTTTTCGCTTGGATTTTATTGATCTTTCAAGTTGTAATTCGATTTGGTTATGGATATTGATCGACATACATGTTCTTGGATTGTTTTTTTTTTTTTTTTTTTTTTCTTTTTTTTTTGAATCTTATGTGGTAAATAAAAATTACAACTTACTAATAAACATAGAAGAAAAAAAAACAAAAACAAAAAAAAACTAGAGATTAACTGTTGGTTCAATTATGTGAAAGTGCTCATCTTTATTTTTGCTTATCTTTGTGTTTATTGGTTTATTTTGGTGTTGGATTTTGATTTTCGTGTCAGGTGGGTATGATGGTGGTAGACTCTGGGTATGATGTTTGTTTGTGTTTGTCAGTTAGGTGATGGTGGTAAACTGTGGGTATGATGTTTGCTTGTGTTTTTCTATATAATGTGTGTTTTGATTTTCTTGTTGAAAATTGAAGAGGATGTTGGTAGTTTTGGTTTGTAAAGAAAAAGTTAAAGATGATGATTTGCTTGACTTGTGTTTTTTTTTTGGTGTTTGAAAGAGTTTGAAGAAAATAAATTGGGTTTTTGTTGGCTGAAAATGAGATGGGTGATTGATTTGTTTGCAGAAATTGAATTGGGTTTTATAATAATAAGAGTAAATTACACCGTTCGTCCTTGTGGTGGGTTTGGAAATGACGTATATGCCCTAATGGGTTAAGTGACTTAACTGACGTTAGTGGGAATTTGTGGGCCCCATTGGACGGAGGGACGAACGGTGCATAACGTTTCCCACTTAAGGACGTACGGTGCAACTTTTTTGGTCAAGGGACGAAACCCTGCGGTCAACGCAAACCACAAGGACGAACGGTGTAATTTACTCTTATTTTTACTTTGCAACTGGGTTTCAGATCAAGAACTGGGCTGGGCCACGAGTAATCTGCTGGTACGCTGGGCTTGAATTTAATTCGCAGCTGGGCTTCAATCGTGGCTAATGGGCCGAGCATACATATTAAGTAAAAAATAAACTAATTTGACTAGAGTGGGAGTTGAACTCAAGACCTCTTGCTTGACAAACATGCACCCAACCACTAGACCAAGAGCTCTTTTGTGTTAAATCTTTTGCATTTAATTCTTTTTAATGCTCTTTTACTTTATCCAAATTTTAGCCATTATCTTTCAAAAAATAATCTTCGTTCGAGCTCCGTTTGATCTTTCAATTTTTCTTCTCTTCCTTGATGCTCCAAATAATATAACCATTTGACTCGATATTTCGTGATCTTTCCAATGGTGTGCTCGAGGAATTTTTACGACTTCGTTTGAACTTCGAAAAACGCGAAAATCATCGAAACTGATCCGAAAATCACCGTTTTTGCTTTGTTTTCAAACCCTTGTACCTGCAAGACATAATAACATAAATCCAACATATTTGCAATAATAATTGATATATTTAATGGTTATTAGTCCGATTTGGCATATTTTTAGATATAAAACGATGTGTATTTTAGCACACATCAGGAGTCTAATGGCTTCCTTCGTTTTTCAAGTAGGTAATCAACCCTTTTTTCAAGCTCACAAAGTTTTTCTTCGGGAAGGTTGCAGATTTTGTTAGGTGACGAGATTGCGTTGATCATTTTATTCAAATCACGAGGATCATCCCATGATTCGTTACTATAGAAGGCGAGTTCCTCAATAATGTCCCATGATCCCTTTGCATTCTTCTCTCATAATTTTCCACCGGCCACGTGGTCAATGGCTTGCTTGGTGAGGTAATTGACATGATTATAAAAAATTTTGGATTTGGAGGATCAATGCCATGATGAGGAAAATTTTGGAGTAAGTCCTTGAAACGGGTCCACGCTCCATAAAGAGTTTCACCTTAACGTTGTTGGAACATCAAAATGTCATTATTAGCTTAGTAGTTCTCCCCGGTGGGAAAAATTGAGCGGAAACAGGAAGTAAGATCATCCCAAGTTGAGATAGATCCTGTGGGTAGACGCTCAAGCCAATTGCTAGCTTGGTCACGTAGAGAGAATTGGAAGAGACGCAATCGCGTTGTCTCCCGAGTGCCAACATCAAGATCAATTGAGTCAACAATTTTAAGGAAATCATTGAGATGTTGGTTAGGATCTTCAGAACGAAGTCCATGGAATGCACATTCGTTTTGCACCACCCGAATGGTTTCGGATCGCAAGGGGGTTACATTGGCTCTTTGTGGAAACTCAATAGTGTTTCGATAGCATTGGTGTCTTGGTCTAGAGTACCCACCTAGAGTACGGGCTTGAGTTGGTATTGGTGGGTCTTGTGGTGGTAGGTTAAGATGTGGTGGGTCTTGGTTTGGTGGGTCTTGGTGAAAAGGCATCTCATTTGCCATGGTGGTTGTTAATACAAATAAGCCGTAAAAACGTTTATTTATATTTTACGATCTTCTAATGTTTTGTTGATAACAAACGAAAGATAATTTTAACGAAACAAATAAAATAAGTAAATGGTTTGAGCCAATAGTTTACTAACACACTTATATTTTTCATATAAAACACTAAACAAGTAATAGTGCTTTTATGATTTAGTAATGCATATGTACAACTAGTGTTTACATATTAGGTAGATATATACATAATTAGTATGTATTATAATGGGTAATACAATGGGTAGAAGTTTAAGTATTTGACCCATTGACTAAATACATTCAATGTAGTTAGGTAAAACCCAAAATCCATGACCCATACCCTTTGAGCATAACCCATAACCCATTGCATAACATCATGCATAAATCACAATGGGTATTATCCATAACCCATGGAGCTAACCCATAACCCATGGACTGGATACATTGCATCTACTTGATAAATTGTATCTACTTGGATACCCATGGTCCAAAGTCTAGGACCCATGACCCATAACCCATGACCCATGACCCAAAACCCATGGGCAAAGAGGAGCGTCCCACGGTTCCCTCAGTTTACACTGGACGGAACCCTCAAGTAAAGGATCCGTGGGATCCGTGGAATAGTAGCTTATTTTCTTCTATAAATAGTGAGCCATTTCCTCATTTTGGGTTGCCACTCCTACACATACTTTCACCTAGTATTGTAAAATTTTCAACCTCAGATCCAAAGGATCTTTCTATGTAGTTTGTGTTTGTTTTTGTGTGATTCTCTAGGTTCCTCTTAAAGCCGAGATCACCACCTCTTGAAGTCGAGCAAGCTCAATTCCATGAGTTGCCATGCTTCGTCATCATCAAGACTACTGAGGTTCTCTTGTTGATAGTTATTTCTTCCTCCCTAGAAGTGTTGTGTCAAAGGCATTAGTGAAGGATGCCGAAATATTCAAGACGAAGGCACTAGTGAAAGGTGCTTAACGTCCGTGTCAAAGGCATTAGTGAAGGATGCCAAAGGAGTCAAGACGAAGACATTAGTGAAAGGTGTCGAACGTCCATCTCAAAGGCATTAGTGAAGGGTGCCTAGAAGTCAAGTCAAGAGGCATTAGTAAAAGATGCGAAGGGTGTACAATCGATGTGGTGCATCGATGTACAAATAGAGATAGGTTGTATCCAAGGATATTGATATCCTTGATGATGTTGTACAAAGGAGTGGGTCTCCTTTGGGATAGGTGTTGTGTAGTGTTGGGTAGTAGTTCCTCCTTTGTAATGGAACTCGTTATCTAGCCTTGTACTGGATAAAGTGTAGGCGACGTTGTGATAGGTGTGGTTCTACCTTTTGGAGGAACCCGGTGTCTAGCCTAGTACCGGAAAAAGAGCAGGCGACGTTGTGAAGGCTTCTCCGCCATAAGGAGTTGTGTCGTGTAGTGATTACGAACTCTCGAGTAGGTGACTCGGGGAGTGAAGTAGGGCAAGGAATGTGTCCTTGTAGCCGAACCACTATAAACACTCGTGTCGTGGTTTTGTGGTTCTTACTCTTTATCTTTCCATTACATATTTACATATCTATCTATCAAAGTCCAACATACACATCTAAATAGATTGACATAAGTCGATCTAAATATTTTAAAACATAGTTTTAATCGGTAAAACTATTCAACCCCTCCCTCCTTCTAGTTTTCCACAATTGGCATCAGAGCTTCGTTACCAAGTTTCTTAAGAGTATATTATACTTTTAAAACTTGACACGATCTATGTATGTTTGAAAACTACAAGGAAGGAACTTCCTTAAAAACAAAAGGTCACGTTCTAAAATCATCACATTTTATAATGTTGGACAATGATAGATCTTTCTAATATTTTCCTTGTTGAGAATTCTCCATTCTAGGATTTGGGCATCCTAAGAAGATCATGAAGAATTTCTCTCTAAATACTTCTTTCCTTAAAAAGAGTATTTAGCAAAGGTATGATCTTTAATAAATTACAATAACTTTTTCTCGTTTATATTTTTTTTCTAGATAAATTAATAATGTCATTCCTTTTTGTTTAATCATGATTAAGTTCTAGTAGTATCTTTACGCTCTCTTAATAATCACTAAAATAGTTATCTATATTGAACTCATCATCAATAATGGTATTCTTCGTTGATCTCTATAGACAAAACTACAAACTAGTGATAATGATATCTCGGCTTTTCGAGAGCCTTGATCATCACTCTTCACATAAGGATTATTGACATTTCATCTATGTCAATAAGTATCCATGTGAGATTTCTCATATTGTGATAAAATAGGATTTTATCATAATCTTTGAAACTTCCCAAAGAATTATGATTTATTCATAAAAAGGGAACCTCGTCTAATAGGATTAGTATAACACGTCAAAACCCCAAACCATAAGTTATAGATCATAAACATCAACCCTAGGCAAAGATTAGAACCCCCAAAAAAATATCAAGGATCACTTAAGCTGTCAAATTGCTGATATGCCGGATCCTTGTGCTTGAACTAGCCGGATCCCCCATACAAGGGATCCGTGCAACAGAAGACAGCTTAAGAAAGAAATGATCACTGTGGAAGTTTCACTTTACTCTATCAAGGCTCACGAACATAAACCTATTTACTGTTCACAAGAGCAAATTGATCATCTTCTTCAAGCAAAACAATCTCTTGTGCAAATATAATCTTCACCACATTGTTATTTCCATTCCTTGATTCCTAGGATTACAATTTTCATCTTTAGAAGTTGAGCTCAAATAGGTTTGTCACAATTTGTTACCACATTGTTTTCTAAGATAATCTAAATCAAACAATTAATATTGTTAATATAAATTAAACTCATTCCTTGAATTCAATGAAGATGTTTTGAGCAAAATTTTGATCAATCCCATTAGGTTACTATTCACACAATTGACACCACATTGTGGTTTTGATGGATAGGAACAATCATGCCTAGCTACCGCCAACAAGATTACCATGACACCGCCCACTACATCCCAATGTATCATTGTAAGGATGGCCTAAGCCCGGAGGATAGGTAAGCCTTCAAGATGTTAGAAAAGAGGCTCTTTCATGAAGGCCGAGTGGTTGAACCATCATTCCTCAACAACACCAACATTCGACAAGTCTTTGGAGGAATTAACTTTGATTATCTTTTGGACATTAATGAGCAAATTTGTCCGGTGTTCGTGCTTGAGTTTTACAAGACAATGAGAATTGTTCGGAATGAAGACGGGACCATTTCAATAGCCTTCATCATCAATGAGCATGAGTACACTCTCACTCTTGTAGAATTTGGAAGAATACTTCGTGTCCCATATCAAGGAGTGTGTATGTATTCTAACGAATGGTCATTGGCGGAGCTACATGACATGGTAGATCATCATGAAATATACTTCACGGCCACCCCAGAAGCAACCACGGTAAGGGATACTGTCTTCATGGAAAGAGCATCTCCATCAAGGGTCATGAGAAACTCCAAGGTGATCTATAGGGATCCATTTCAAATGGAGCTTTTAGAAATATTCCTGTTGTACAAGAAATAGGAACTCGTGGTAAGGGAGAACGTGCTTTGCTTGGGAGGGAACAAAGATCATCCTAATGCGTGCTTAAGCTTCATGATTTATTGCCTTGTGACCGGCACTCACTTCAACCTCTCTTATTACATGGTAAAAAGAATGGTGAGTGTGAAAAGCATGGACAAGATGGTACTCCCTTATGCAATGCTCCTGACCCGTCTAGCAAACTTCACATTTGCTCTAGATCCTTCTCCTTATTCCTTTGACCATAGTTTTTGCAACAAGGTCATGGTGCCTCTATCCGATGGAAAGACTACAAGGATCATGGTGGATGGCAAGAGACCTCACCCACCAATGGATTCATCAGATGAAAGAGAAAGATAAAGAGAAGGAGAAGGAAGTAGCAACCTCCTTGGCAACACCGATCTCGACCCTTTAGAATACATCAATCAAATGCCGGATATTCCAAGACCCTCATAAGAGTGGCAACAAACTAAAGGGATATTCAAGTGTTTTGCAAACTTCTTGATGAAGAAGAAGGAGTAGAGATGGTGGGATGAAGAGTGAAGGGGATGAAGATAGTGATAAAGACAGAAGTGAAATGGAAGGAGGTGTGGATGGAAGGTAAGGTCATAAGACCTTAATTTGTGAAACAATTTCTAAAACAATGGTCTGTAAACATCTTAACCATATTTATGTAGATTAGGATGTAGCTTGTAGGAGTTGCCATGATTTGGCATTAGATAATTTAACTTAGGAGCTAGTAAAATGAGATTTTACGACGACTTGATCTCATTCAAGTAGTCGTTGTCACTCATTTTTGATTACTTTTTAGTTCCCCCCACTTGCTATGCGTTATACTTGTTGTTTGCATGTATTTACTGATCGTAGAAATGATTAGGATAAGCATTTGCTAAGAGTGAAAGAACTGCACAATTGCTGAGAAGCTACTGGTCAGCAGTAGCCGGATCCCTGGGCTATAACTAGCCGGAACCCTCAGATGAGGGAACCATGGGATCTGGGCAAACAGATATCAGATACAAACCCTTTTACATCAAACCAGTCCCCTAGAGCACATCATGTTAGTGCAAATATTACGATATTTAATCTATACATTCTCATTTGTTTTGTTGATGACAAACATGTAACTTGTAATACATAACGTAAAATGTATAAGTTACTTGTAATTATATATTGTCTCAACACCTCTCGACGACTCAAGTCCTTGTATGCTACAACACAGGTTCGTACATGTTTGTTATGTTGCGTTATGATCAAACCCCCAACAAACCATTAAAACATGTTTAGTTTAATAGTTTATGTATAACAACTAGTGTTTACATATTGGGTAATTATATACATAACTAGTATGTATTATAAGGGGTAATATAAATGGGTAGAAAACTTAAGTATTTGACCCATTGACCAAATGCATTGAATGTAGTTGGGTAAAACCCAAAAGTCCATGACCCATACCTAATGTCTAGATACAATTAGGGGTGAAAACGAGCCGAGCCGAGCTCGAGCTCGTTTAGGCTCGAGCTCGGCTCGTTTATATATAAAAAGCTCGAGCTCGAGCTCGAGCTCGTTTCGAGCCTCACACTTTGAGCTCGAGCTCGGCTCGTGAAATTTTTCACAAGCTCGAACTCGGCTCGTTAACACAAAGCTCGACTCGTTAACACAAGGCTCGAGCTCGTTAACACGGTTATACGTATAGAAAATATATATACGTATATATTTCTAGGGCTCGTTTAGGCTCGCGAGCCTAAACGAGCCTTTTGTATAGAGCTCGGGCTCGAGCTCGATTATTAAATGAGCCCAAACTTAGGCTCGAGCTCGGGCTCGAGCTCGTTTAGGCTCGGCTCGTTCGAGCTTTTTACCGATCCGATCCCGAGCTTTTCACGAGCGGCTCGGCTCGTTTCCACCCCTAGATACAATGTACCCTTGGTGGGCACTCAAAACCATAGACTAGATGCATTGCATCTTGTAGATACATTGAATCTACTTGGTACCCATAACCCATGACCCATACCCAATGCCTAGATACATTGTACCCTTGGTGGGTGATGAGTGTGTAAATACTCATCATTTTTGTCCTATCTGAGCTGCCAAAACAGTTAAAAACACTCAGAAATGCATCAAAATACTGAAAATATCCCAAAATTGCGTTTTATATGTTTCAGATGCAAAATTATTGAAAACAAATGAAAAACGAACAAATTTTTCATAATTGGCAGTTTCAGTCCCCCGGCTTTCAAAAATTGGAAGAAATAGTCCCTGAGCACTTATTTTAAAAGAAAAGTCACCAAAGGTCCTTTTGAAATCATAAGTTGTCATAATTAGTCCTTTGGTGAAAAATTTCAAAAGTTTTGAGAAATTACAAGTTTAGTCTCCGGAGTTTCAGATATTGGCAAAAATAGTCCTTGGAAATGAAAAAAAATGGAAAATACTTAATTCAATCCTTGTACTATTAAAGATTGGCAAGAAAGTCCCTTATGATAATTTTGGAAGTTGGCAAGATCACACCTTGAAGAATTGGAAAATTACACATTTGGTCCTTGTGATTAATACTAACCAAACCTGCCTTTTGTTTTTAATAAACCCAAAACAAAAACAAACCCAATCCAATCCCATAACCCACGACCCTTTTCCCCCTTTCCCTCCTTTTTCCTTCCTCTTTTCTTCCTTCTCCTGACACACTCAACCCCTGCACGCTTTGTCTCCCCCCATCACTTTCTCAAAGTCCCAACCCCATGGACGGCTCAGATTGTTCTTGAGGAGTACCCAACTGACACAAGAAGTACATTAGCAAGAAAGAAAGAAAAAAGAGAAGAGAGAAGAGCCAAGAAGCCTTAGTATAAATAAGCCTTTAGCCATTATGTGGCGGGATTTAGTTTTTTAGTTTTTTTTTTAGTTTTAATTTAGTTTTCTAGTTTTAGTCTAGATTTTCAAGTTCTAGTTCCAATTTACTTTCCTGTCATTTAAATTTTAATGTAATTTTAATTTTAGTCAATGCAATTTACATTTCAGTCTTTAATTTCTTATTCAGTTTGTATGTTTTAAATTTTATTCGGTCTCAAAAAAATTATGTGTTAGAAGAGTTTGCAATTCAGTTTTTCAGTTTTTCCAAGTTCAAAGTCTCAATTCTTTTTTTTGAACTACAATCTGCCCTGTTTGGAGTGTTTGGAAGACCTTTATTTTGGGGTCAAAATTCGTCCTTTGACTCGTTTTTATTCTCAAATCAGTTTTAAGGTGTTTTGCAAGATATTTGGTTTAAGTTGTTCTAAAAAATTCAGCTTTTAAAAAGTTAATGGTAGTTTTTTTTTACGATTTCAATCTGTTGTAGCAGTCCCTGCAGTCATTCTGCAGCCTCCAACAAGCTTGTAAAAGCTCTTTCGTGGCCTGCCATAGGGGGCAAAAGCAAGTTAGCTGGGTAGGAAGCAGGATCCAATAAGCTCATATGCTCACCACCACTATAGCTAACTCAGAATAAGCTCAAAAGTAGGTCCCTTGCCTGTTTTGGTCTGCAGGTCAGCAGACTCCTTGTTCTTTCTTTTAGCTTATTAGGTTGTAGACTTGCTTATTTAACATTTCTTAGTTGCTTTTAGATAATTTAGAACAGTTCTTAGCTTCCTCAGTGCTTATTAGTTGTTATTTGCTTATTTGTCCATTTATTTTAGTCTTAGGATTCCTTATAGATTAGCTAGTCCCTACTGCTTATTTCCGTTTTAGATTAGTTAGTTTTTTTCATTATTCTGGTTTACTTCAGTTTGTAGACGTAATATTTCAGCTTATTCCCTTTTCTTAAGTGCTTATTTAACTTTTAAAGTGCTTGAAAATCTGTTCAAGGGGTGTTTGGATGTGTTCTTAAGGTATTGCAGTTTGCTTTTATAGTGCTTATCTGCTCATTACAGCCTTTAGTCTCATTTAGGATAGTTTTATTTAGGATTATCATGGCTTGTTTGTAGCTTATTAGAGTAGTCCAAGTTTTCTAAAGTTTAATTTGGTCTTATCAGCTTCTAAAAACCAAACAGACCCATTCAAGCTTCTTTTTCCATTCTGTTGTGTTTGTGAGCTGTTAACAGCTTTGTCAAGTTTAAATTTGTTTGTAAAATAAGCTTATTTTGTTCTATTTTTCGGTTTCCAAAAGAAAAGTTCAAAAAATAAAATAAATAGCAAAAAGTCAGGAGTGGGATTCGAACATGGGACCTGCAGGTCTGCTGCACACGTCCACACACCACACAACTTAAACCAACTGAGCTTGGGAACGTTTTAGTTATAAATGCGTTTAATTAATGTTTTAAAGAAAGTCGAATTCCAAGTTTAAAACCAAAATAAACAAAAAGGTGGGGAGGCAGGCTCGAACCTGAGACCTCCCACCTTTATGAGAGTGTTAGTAGTGTACCTGGAATCCAGTTGCCCTTGGGAATTTCTTGTGTTTTAACTTGCATTATTTGGTACATAACCCACTTAGCAGGCTTAAGCTCAAGTTCCTTTTTAGCTTAATTCGTGGCTTATTTCCAAAACAAGCACATGTTTTCTTAGGCTTAGTATACAACATAGTAGTTTTTGTGAAATTTTCAGATTTTTCCAAAATCATTTAGTATTTTTAATTAATTAATTAGTTAATCCAGTTTTTAATTCATAATAAATAAATAAAAACTCAAAAAAAAATACCTGGCTTTTTTCTAAAATTATTTTTAGTCATTTAGAATGTAGGAAAATTATATTTGCACTCGTAGGATGTAAATTGCATTTTTTATCTAACGATTTTAAAATATAGAATCAAAATGACTTCAAAGTCTTTATTAGATTTAATTTCCTTGGTGTAATCAATCATAACCCCTTTCTTGTTCAATATCACCCGATCCCAGATTCGTTGTATTATAGTTTTCACACCTCGTTGGGACTTAACGACCCGGGGAAACACTAAACTCCTCTGGACTTAATTGCATTTTGTTCTGAGCCATTTGACTTTTATGGTTGACCATTCACAAGTGGTTGACTAATAAAAGATAGACCGTTCGGAGCGAATCAGTGGGCACTCAAAACCCATGGATCATATCCATAAGCCATGGTATTGACCCATACCCATAAGACTAGATACATTGTACTCACTAGATATATTGTATCTAAAGGAATACCCATGGACCAACCCATAACCAAAATGGGTAAAAGGGAGCGTCCCACGGATCCCCAGTAATACACTGGACGGATCCCTTAAGGGAGGGATCCGTGGGATCCGGGGAACAGTGGCTAGTTTTCTTCTATAAATAGTGAGCCACTTCTTACTATTTCTTTAGACCTTCACACATAGTTTCTCTCCACCAAATCTAGGATATTTAGATCATTAGGAAACATGTAAACCACCCTCATCTCATATGATCATGATGCTTCTAACTCTCATTTGTTGTAAGCATACTCCCCAAGTGATCCTCCAAAGCAAGCTTAGAGATCTTGCTTCCTTACCTACTAAAGTGATCACCCATCACAAGATACAAGCACATGAAGATCTTATACAACAAGCTTGGGAAACTTGTCATCTTCATTCATAAAAGACTAACTACATCATCCTTTGTGTTCTTGATGTTTAGTCTAGGAGTTCATATCCATTAGACACATTGTCTTGGATATTGTCTAGTATCATATTCTTGTATCTATGACTAGACTAGATGGTTTATGTGTTTGTGCCATAAAACATAAGGTTTGTTATGTTGGGCCACAAAACATAATAGGTGTCATAGATGTGTCAAAGGCATTAGTGAAGAGCGCCGAAGATCCGTGTTGAAGGAATTAGTGAAAGGTGCTGAAGGATCGTGTAAATGGCATTAGTGAAGAATGCCTAGGTCGTATAATCGATGAGGTGCATCATTATACATATAGTATTTGTCTAGATCCAAGGATGGTGATATCCTTGATGGTGTTGTAACAAGGAGTGGATCTCCTTGAGATTAGGTGTTGTGTTGTGATGGGTAGTAGTTCCTTCATAGTAATGGAACTTGGTGCTTAGCCTAGTACCTAATAAAGGGTAGGCGACGTTGTGTAGGTGTGGTTCACCTTGAAGTGAAAGAACCCGGTGGTTAGCCTAGCACCGTATAAAGGGTAGGAGACGTTGTAATAGGTGTAGTTCGCCTTGGTGTGAAAGAACTCGGTATTTAGCTTTGTACCGGAAAAAGGTGTAAGCGACGTTGTGAAGGCTTCTCCACCATAAGGAGGTTGTGTAGTGATTACGAACTCTCGAGTAGGTGACTCAGGGAGTGGAGTAGGGCAAGGAAGGTGTCCTTGTAGCCGAACCACTATAAATCCTCGTGTTGGTTTGTCTATCCTTTTACTTATCGCTTTACTCTTATTCTTGCATTACATTATTTATTTTCTATTTGGTTGATGTCTATGTTTGTGACACATACTTGGTCTTTCATATAGTCACAAACTATATTTAACACTTTACATATTATGACACGCTTGATCAAGAAAAAGCAACCGGACTAATAATGGTGAAACTTGATTTTTAATGAACCATTAGTCTTGCGGAATCTTATGTGATATTAAGGGGTTGGCCTTACATGCCGTAATGCGTTAAATGCATCCTCGCGTCGAGATTAGCAAATGCAATGGTTTAAACTATATTTGATACAAAAGTTTTAAGTTTGAAATGGAAACGTATTCACCCCCTCTACGTTTTCACAATTGGTATCAGAGCGGGTTGGCTCTAGTTTTAAAAACAAATGGTTTTCAAAACGAGTAAGGTCCTCGTATCAAATTTTGGGTGAAGTCAAGCATAATATGAAAGTGTTTTGTTGATTTTTTTTCCTTTGAAGTTTTGTTGTTAGATATCTTGTTAATCAAGCTTGATTAAAGGTAAAAATGGTTAATATAACTTCACTAAAAAGTCTACAAAGGTTAAACCTTTTTGTCGGGTCAAAACGTACATTTTTGTAATTCTGTGTCAGATCCGCGGATCCCTCAGGTTACACTGGGCGGATCCCTCAAGCAAGGGATCCGTGGGATCCGTGGTACAGAAGACAGTTTTTGTCTGAATTTCAAAAATTCATAACTAATTAACTGTAAGTCGTTAGAAGTCGGGCCACCTATCGTTTTAAAGGTATTTGAGTCTACTTTCATTTAAAAATGATTTCATAAACTGATTCAAAACAAAAAAAATTAGAATCATTGATTTATAATAGAAAGTCATTTTTCGATCATAACTTTTACACAAACTTTTGATCTAGTTGGAGACGGATGTTTTCATATTTGAATAACAATGTGTCATCTTTTGAAATTAAGGTTTTGATCATATTTATAAAGGAAACTAATCAATCTTGGTATACATGTTTAACACGAAGCGATGAAAAAAACTTTCGTATGCTATGCTAAATGATAAATTGTTTCCCTTGCATTACTTGATTATTTGCTTAACTGAAATAGCTTTTGTGCTTGTTTGATTGATTAACATATGTGATTTCCTTACCTTGCTATTCATTCTCTTGCTTGTCGATTTAGTAAATTTCTACTAATCAATGTGCTACTTGAAGGAGTGTTTGGGATAACATCTAGTTGTATCGAAAATGTTAGTTTTATAAGTTGAAAAATGTTTAAAACATATAACACACTAAATGGCTTTTTGATTGAGTTTGTCATGTCTGCAACATAAATGTTTTATGTGCCTATATGATTTCTTGATTTCATATTATCTTGTATCGTTTTCTAAAAACAAGAAGAATGTACATCGGATCATAACCTACACTTGTGTTGATGATGTACTCTCCCATTTTCCTTTTCATGATCGCTCTCCAAGCTTTATAGTAGGATTGACAACTTGATTATTTCATCCGATATACTCAAGTAAATTATTTTGCAATGCAAATATAATTGTTCATATCCGAAAGTCTAAACTCGAGCTTTCCAACAACATATGTTGAACTAGCTCATCCAACCATTTTTTTTGTTCACCATATGGACAACTTTTAATTTTTTTTGACACCTTCGTCACTTTAGTTGTTTCAAGTATAATATTAATATAAATGAAGCAAAGTATCATCATTGTTACTCTTCGATAGGCCATTGTAGGAATATAAATTTTCCTAACTTGAGAATGAATACTAGAGAACTTATTGCACTAGAAACTCAATTTGACCTAACGGTTGAATTGCTTCCTTGAGAGAAGTTGGGTATGTGGAATCGCCCGTAAAAATGGTCGTGTTTAGCCGTAATTGAGCACTGCTAGTAATAGTCTCATATTCATTCTCTCACTTGAGAAATTTATACTCCTATGTTTTCCTAAAGTAAGTTTACAATGGAAATACTTTGCATTGTCTTAGGATTACTAATCAAACAAGTTGTAAAATTAATTTTTCTTTTAGTTAATCACAACCACTTGCCTCATCAAGCGATTATCTTGCTTTGATCGAGAAGAGCTACATGACTTCATGGACGAAACTCATTGTATGCTAATCATCATCAGTAATAACTAGATTGTCCTAAACTAGCACCTCACAACTCTTTTGTCTTGAACACCATCATGTGATCTTTTCTTTCAAGACACATACCTTGAATGTCATTGTTAGTGTAAATGATTTACTAATCTAGACCGTAAATTTGTTTTAGGCTTCTTGAATAGTGCTTGTAAAGTTTGCTAAACCTTTGTGTTATTTGTGAGCTCGATCTCTTTTTGATTGCCTATATGTGATCTCTACATGTTCTCCTTGCTTTGCTTAACGTGTATACTTGTGTGCTTGCTGTAAAAACCATTAGTTACCATCAATCATTTTCTCTTGATCATTTAAGTCCATCTTCATGTAAGAAACTTAAGAGACTGAGTAACTTAGGATATGTAGGTGCTAGACCTTGATAGAACCCAATCACCTCTTTTTCACCTCATCTGTTAGCCGGATCCCTAGACTTAAGCTAGCCGGATCCCTAGAGTGAGGGAACCGGTGGAACCGTGGAACAGTAGGAACTTTATCTCTTTAGATAATCATTTCAAATTTCCTTTTTCCCACACAAGCACTTGTTCAACACTTAGGATTTTCTGTTTCCTATATGTTTATAAATGAGTTGCATTTATATGAGTCTTTACGTGTTCTTCCTTTTTGTTTCATGATTTTATGTGAACAATTTATCCATGGGTATAAATGTTTTCCTTTTGTACTAACTCTTTTGGATTCTTGTAGGATAACAATGGTCGATTTCATCATCAAGTCAAGTTGTGCTCATTCGCACATTTTTTTGTTATTTCTAATCTTGCATCATCCTAACCATCTTACTCCACTTTTATCACTACTCACAAAGTCATCATGTTTACCACCTCTATTGAGTCATCAACCAAGTCAAAGATTCACCTTGATACCTTTCATCACCTCTACTACAACTTCCATACCTCTAAGTTATAATAATGATTTCTATCATTATCAACGTGTCCAAAGGTCTAGTTCATCATCTACGTGATGAAGAATGTCTCATGTTCTACCACACCCTATTTGTGTCAACCACATCCTACAAGTGTGTCACTACCACTAAAATTCATGGTCGCTCAACCATCCTTCACAAAAATCTATGTTGTCAAAAGCCAAGTGAATTTCGTAATGAAATGCGTCTCATCCCTAAGCACATTTTTTTTCTTACCTTGAACAAACCTTAGAACCTTTAAACCAACCATGATGATGCAAGTAGTAGGATTATTCTCTTTTTGACACTAATCCTTTCTTTGTAGGTTCATACATATACACTTTGATGTGTATGGGATTCTCGTCTATTTAAGGACGAAATTTTACACTAATTTTCTTTTGTAGGTTCTTCTTGACGCCCTCGAGCTAGGGGGAGCTTCCGTCAAGCTTTTAAAAAGTGCATCATATGACTTACTCGTCCAAGGACGAATATAATTTTGCACTAACTTTTTGTTTTATAGATTTTCAAAACACACTAGGAAAACTTGACGCTCTCAATAAAGGGGAGTTTTTCGTCAAAGCAAAAACATTGCAAATTTTACAATACTTTCGTCTTAGCCTTCCTAAAATACTTGACGCCCTTAACAAGGGGGAGCAACCATCAATGGGGAGCATGCACACATTCATTCTTCAAAATTCCTTTATGTTTCAACAAAAGGGAGATTTCTTTCTCATCATATATTCTTCCTTTTTCTTTTCTTCTTAACACTAACCTTGATGTAGGTTAAGCCTCAAAATTTTGATCCATTGAGCCATTGGCAATAATGGTTATAATTCAAAAGATCTTTCTATTTTTTTTTGTGTGTGATTCTCTAGGTTTCTCTTAAAGGTGAGATCACCACCTTTTGAAGACGTGCAAGCTCAACGACATGAGTTTCTAAGCTTCGTCATTAGTGTTTCGTGTTGAAGGTATTGGCGTGGTGTGCCAATTGGAGCAATAAGGTGTTTTTCTTTTAACTTCACTAGGGATTATGCAAACTCGCCATTCTTGGGAGAAATTAAGGTTAAAGGACACACCCTTTTTGTTTCGACAAAAGGGGGAGAAGAGTGTAAACGGAGAAGGTAATATATAGGAAGTACGGACACAAGTAACTTTGACATTTTACCTATCTATTACGTTTACATATATTTTGTCATCATCAAAAAGAGGGAGATTGTTAGTGCAAATATTACGATATTTAATCTATACATTCTCATTTGTTTTGTTGATGACAAACATGTAACCTGTAATACATAACGTAAAATGTATAAGTTACTTGTAATTATATGTTGTCTCAACACCTCTCGACGACTCAAGTCCTTGTATGCTACAACACATATTCGTACATGTTTGTTATGTTGCATTATGATCAAACCACCAACAAACCATTAAAACATGTTTAGTTTAATAGTTTATGTATAACAACTAGTGTTTACATATTGGGTAATTATATACATAACTAGTATGTATTATAAGGGGTAATATAAATGGGTAGAAAACTTAAGTATTTGACCCATTGACCAATTACATTGAATGTAGTTGGGTAAAACCCAAAAGTCCATGACCCATACCCAATGTCTAGATACAATGTACCCTTGGTGGGCACTCAAAACCATAGACTAGATGCATTGCATCTTGTAGATACATTGAATCTACTTGGTACCCATAACCCATGACCCATACCCAATGTCTAGATACATTGTACCCTTGGTGGGCACTCAAAACCCATGGATTATATCCATAACCCATGGTATTGACACATACCTATAAGACTAGATACATTGTATCTAAAGGAAAACCCATGGAACAACCCATAACCCATGACCCATAACCAAAAAACCCATGGGTAAAAGGGAGCGTCCTACGGATCCCCAGTAATACACTGGACGGATCCCTCAAGGGAGGGATCCGTGGGATCCGGGGAACAGTGGCTAGTTTTCTTCTATAAATAGTGATCCACTTCTTACCATTTCTTTAGACCTTCACACATATTTTCTCTCCACCAAATCTAGGATATTTAGATCATTAGGAAACATGTAAACCAACCTCATCTCATATGATCATAATGCTTCTAACTCTCATTTGTTGTAAGCATACTCCCCAAGTGATCCTCCAAAGCAAGCTTAGAGATCTTGCTTCCTTACCTACTGAAGTGATCACCCATCACAAGATACAAGCACATGAAGATCTTATACAACAAGCTTGGGAAACTTGTCATCTTCATTCATAGAATACTAACTACATCATGCTTTGGGTTCATTCATAGAGATCTTGCTTCCTTACCTACTGAAGTGATCACCCATCACAAGATACAAGCACATGAAGATCTTATACAACAAGCTTGGGAAACTTGTCATCTTCATTCATAGAATACTAACTACATCATGCTTTGGGTTCTTGATGTTTAGTCTAGGAGTTCATATCCATTAGACACATTGTCTTGGATATTGTCTAGTATCATATTCTTGTATCTATGACTAGACTAGATTGTTTATGTGTTTGTGCCATAAAACACAAGCTTTGTTATATTGGGCCACAAAACATAATGGGTGTCATAGATGTGTCAAAGGCATTAGTGAAGAGTGCCGAAGATCCGTGTTGAAGGCATTAGTGAAAGGTGCTGTAGGATCGTGTAAATGGCATTAGTGAAGAATGCCTAGGTCGTATAATCAATGAGGTGCATCGTTATACATATAGTATTTGTCTAGATCCAAGGATGGTGATATCCTTGATGGTGTTGTAACAAGGAGTGGATCTCCTTGAGATTAGGTGTTGTGTTGTGATGGGTAGTAGTTCCTCCATAGTAATGGAACTTGGTGCTTAGCCTAGTACCTAATAAAGGGTAGGCGACGTTGTGTAGGTGTGGTTCACCTTGGAGTGAAAGAACCCGGTGGTTAGCCTAGCACCGTATAAAGGGTAGGCGACGTTGTGATAGGTGTGGTTCACCTTGGTGTGAAAGAACTCGGTATTTAGCTTTGTACCGGAAAAAGGTGTAAGCGACGTTGTGAAGGCTTCTCCGCTATAAGGAGTTGGTGTAGTGATTACGAACTCTCGAGTAGGTGACTCAGGGAGTGGAGTAGGGCAAGGAAGGTGTCCTTGTAGCCGAACCACTATAAATCCTCGTGTTGGTTTGTCTATCCTTTTACTTATCGCTTTACTCTTATTCTTGCATTACATTGTTTATTTTCTATTTGGTTGATGTTTATGTTTGTGACACATACTTGGTCTTTCATATAGTCACAAACTATATTTAACACTTTACATATTATGACACGCTTGATCAAGAAAAAGCAACCGGACTAATAATGGTGAAACTTGATTTTTAATGAACCATTAATCTTTCGGAATCTTATGTGATATTAAGGGGTTGGCCTTACATGCCGTAATGCGTTAAATGCATCCTCGCGTCGAGATTAGCAAATGCAATGGTTTATACTATATTTGATACAAAAGTTTTAAGTTTGAAACGGAAACGTATTCACCCCCCCTCTACATTTTCACACATCATACTAGCCAAACATGACTCTTTACGACTACTTAAGTCTCCCTCAAGTTCAGTAGGTCTCACACTCACCCATAGCTAACTTAGGAACAAATTTAAAGTGCTTTTGATTTATCAATTCACCAAAACTCACCATATTTCCGCTCCAATGCTCACACATTGTTCCTCACATCTCAAAACACTTACCTTGATATTTCTCTCAATTTTTAGCAAATTGACTTTAGTCATCCTTACCTTAAAATAGGCTCAACACTAGTTTTTCATTTCTTTTTATTTTTTAGGAATTTTTCAAATTTCTCTTAAGTAATCATCTGATCTCTAGGATCAATTGCCATCATGTGTTATTCTCAAATCAATAAGTATCTTCCTCAAACACTTAATAACACTCTCAAAAAGTCCACTTCTCTACCCAACACCATCATTGAGTATCCTCACTCCTTATGGTTGGGCATTTAAGTCATCTATCACTTAAGACATCTAATGAAAGTCAAACCCACAAGATTTATAGGTACTAGACCTTACAAGTACATAATCACTTCATCACTTTTTTTTTTGACAGACGGATCCCTGGTTTATAACCAGACGGATCCATAGTGAGAGGGATCCGTGGGATCCGTGTCTACAGAAAGCTTCTAATCAGCCTTTCTTTCAAAATGCAAACCATCTTTGGTAATCTAAACACTTTTACTTACCATTTAATGATTCCCTAGAGCTGAACAACACCATAGTTGACCTTGCTGCATGACAAATTTTCTTAGTGGTCATGAATTTAATTCATTAACTCAAATTCATCCTTTATAAACCAAACACTCTTGAGAGCTTAAGCCACCATTCTTACCATAATCCTAAAAATCAGTAGTTGAAGACTCCTACTACATCCTCAACTTCACTATGACTAAAGTGTCTAGCAAGAACTCTTCAACCAAAGGTTCATCCAAAGGGAATACGCATATGGTCCATGAGATATCATCCACCGAGTCATCACCCGTAAGAAGTCCAAATGTTAGAATCCCACCTCAACAATCTCAATCAACAATAGCCAAAAGAACCACAAGAATTAGTATTAGACCTTTCGAGTTATAAAAGGCTTCATCAAGCTCTAAACCAAATGCACCTAGTTCTAGTAAAACACCTAAGCCTTCATTTCTAGATACTAGACAACACTCCTTTACCGAACCTCTTTCCCATCCAAATCTCTACTCATTAGAGCACTCACCACCAAGGACTTCCCATTCACCAACCTTCTCGTTAAATAGGGAACCACCTACATCACCAGATAGTCCACCTTTGGAGACAAGGAATCACCAAAGATCTAACCATATATAGGACTCTCCATTACCACCACCAACGCATGCATCATAACCTTTGTTCTTAGTAGAACCTCATCCTACATTGCTCAATGTACCTCCACCATCTTTTGTGGAGCCTCCTCAAAACAACCAATCTCCTCCGGTTCCTAGTCATGTCAATAATTGCTCTAATTGTCAAATCACCCAAGGACTTGTTCAAGAAGTACGAAATGAGTTGCATTTCATGTTTAATCATCTTCTTGAACAATTGGACCAAATCAACAAGTCTACTCATCCTTAGATTCAAGAACATTGATGCTTCTTAAGTTTTTTGTCACTTATTAGAATTAGTAGAAAATGTATTACATGTTCAAATCATTCTCTTAGTTTTAGAGATTTGTAGATCATTTCTCGTATGTTTTATTGAATGAGATTACATGTTATATGCCATATTGTCTTGAGAGTATGTTTGTTACCTTAATACATATCTCATTTTGATGTTAACATCATTTGTTACATCACCATTGCTGTATTTTGTCTACAGTCAGACGGATACCTCCATTTTGTCTAGACGGATCCCTCCAAAGAGGGAATCATGGGATCCGTGCAACAGAAGACTTGTTTACTACTAACTTGAGTCTTATTTGCAGGAAATTATGCATTATACACTTGTTTTCTAGCCTTTGTTTTGTAGATTTTCAATATACACATGAAGACTTTGACACCCTTAGCTAGGGGGAGTTTCATGTCAAAGCAAAATATTGCAAAAATCAGTTGCAATATCATTCACATAGGATTACATGACGTCCTCCTTGCAAAGTTGCAATCATCAAGGGGGAGCATAGTCGTCACAAAGACAAAACCATCTGCAAAACATAGTTGCAATACACTAGTTTAGTATATCTTCTTACTTGACGCCCTCACAAAGGGATGGACTTGTCAATTGGGAGCTAAGACGAGAACACTTCCCGTCACTTGCTCTCTATATTTTTTATATCTTCTTTTTCTTACATGTTTTTCTTAAAACAATGTGTTAGTTTCTTTTCGACGCTTTTTTTTTTCGACAAAAAGGGGGAGAAGAGAGTAAAAACTCCAATTCAAACTCTTACGAATTTTTGTTTTTCCTTGAAATAATCTTATGTTTTGTCATCAACAAAAGGGGGATATTGTTAACACAAATAAGCCGTAAAAACGTTTATTTATATTTTACGATCTTCTAATGTTTTGTCGATAACAAACGTAAGATCATTTTAACGAAACAAATAAAATACGTAAATGGTTTGAGCCAATAGTTTACTAACACACTTACATTTTTCATATAAAACACTAAACAAGTAATAGTGCTTTTATGATTTAGTAATGCATATGTACAACAACTAGTGTTTACATATTGGGTAGATATATACATAATTAGTATGTATTATAGTAGGTAATATAATGGGTAGAAGTTTAAGTATTTTACCCATTGACTAAATACATTCAATGTAGTTGGGTAAAACCCAAAATCCATGACCCATACCCATGGAGCATAACCCATAACCCATTGCATAACATCATGCATAAATCACAATGGGTATTATCCATGACCCATGGAGCTAACCCATGACCCATGGACTAGATACATTGCATCTACTAGATACATTGTATCTACTTGGATACCCATGGTCCAAAGTCTAGTACCCATGACCCAAAACCCATGGGCAAAGAGGAGCGTCCTACCGTTCCCTCAGTTTACACTGGACGGATCCCTCAAGTAAGGGATCCGTAGGATCCGTGGAACAGTAGCTTATTTTCTTCTATAAATAGTGAGCCATTTCCTCATTTTGGGTTGCCACTCCTACACATACTTTTACCTAGTATTGTAAAATTTCTAACCTCAGATCCAAAAGATCTTTCTATGTAGTTTGTATTTGTTTTTGTGTGATTCTCTAGGTTCCTCTTAAAGGTGAGATCACTACCTCTTGAAGTCGAGAAATCTCAAGTCCATGAGTTGCCATGCTTCGTCATCATCAAGACTACTAAGGTTCTCTTGTTGATAGTTCTTTCTTCCTCCCTAGAAGTGTTGTGTCAAAGGCATTAGTGAAGGATGCCGAAAGAGTCAAGACGAAGGCACTAGTGAAAGGTGCTTAACGTCCGTGTCAAAGGCATTAGTGAAGGATGTCAAATGAGTCAAGAAGAAGGCATTAGTGAAAGGTGTCGAAAATCCGTGTCAAAGGCATTAGTGAAGGGTGCCTAGAAGTCAAGTCAAGAGGCATTAGTAAAATATTCCAAGGGTGTACAATTGATGCGGTGCATCGATGTACAAATAGAGATAAGTTATATCCAAGGATATTGATATCCTTGATGATGTTGTAATAAGGAGTGGGTCTCCTTTGGGATAGGTTTGTGTAGTGTTAGGTAGTAGTTCCTCCTTTGTAATGGAACTCGGTATCTAGCCTTGTACCGGATAAAGTGTAGGCGACGTTGTGATAGGTGTGGATCTACCTTATGGAGGAACCCGATGTCTAGCCTAGTACCGGAAAAAGAGTAGGCGACGTTGTGAAGGCTTCTCCACCATAAGGAGTTGTGTCGTATAGTGATTACAAACTCTTGAGTAGGTGACTCGGGGAGTGGAGTAGGGCAAAGAAGGTGTCCTTGTAGCCGAACCACTATAAACACTCGTGTCGTGGTTTTGTGTTTTTTACTCTTTATCTTTCCTATACATATTTACATATCTATCTATCAAAGTCCAACATACACATCTAAATAGATTGACATAAGTCGGTCTAAATATTTTAAAACATAGTTTTAATCGGTAAAACTATTCTACCCCCCCCCCCCTTCTAGTTTTCCACAGTGGCAAATGAGAAATTTTACGAACAAAGGGAACAAAGAAAAAGATAGACTACGAGAAAGCTAATAAAAAGAAAAATAAAACCTCACTTGATAGGAATCTAGTGAGTAGACCTAAACGAGATAGAAATCAAAACCTAAACTATTCACAGGCAGTGGGTGATGCGGATTATTGTAACCCTCAACGAGTTTTACAATCCTCCTAGGCAGTGTAACTAATCGTTGTAGTGTAGTATAGGTAGGACACGGGAGATTGATCGTTCTCTAGGGGAATAGTGTTGTGAAGACCTAAGTGTATGTCGAGATAGGGCTAAAGGCGAGGGATGATTCTTTTTGTATTTTTGCACTTTTTAGAAAGTAAATTAAAATTTTGAGGTTTTGAATAGTGGGCGTTTTAACTACTAACTAGCTAAAACAAAACTAAATAACTTAAAATAAAATGCAAAAAAAGTAAATTGGTGGTAACTCTTATGATAGGAAAATGTGTTTACTTATATTTCTTTACTCCCTAGTTATCTCTTATTGATAATCGATTTTTCACACCTTTATTTTAATTGGAGCGTTGTATTCCTTTTATTAGTTGTAGGGAGGTTACGAATGCCCTAACTCTATGAACGTATAAGTCTCCCCTAAGAAGCTTAAAGTCTATCAAGTCTCCTAGGATCTACAAGCCGCAATTCATGCAATAAATACAACGAGAAAACCATCAGTGCACTCTAGGGTTGCGTTTTGTAAGACGGTTAAGCTAGTTACATATAAGAATTAAGCCATTTTTCTTACCCTAACGCGAAGCAACCAATTCAACAAGAGACGACAATCAATTATTAATAACAAGGTTTCATTAGATATAGGCAAACACTAATAAAATAGCCTAGCATGTTAAAGTGAAGAAAAGAAAAGCATATAATCAAACAACACATAGATATATTGAATGATTAAAAAGGGGTTACTTATTTTTAATTAAATATAAGCCAAAGTGGCTGAAAAACCTTCATAATTACTGTGAAATTTGTCTAGGGTTTACCTCTCCAAAGTTACACCAATAATAGAAAACATGCGAAAATATATATAGTATTACACTTGTGACCGTGTCACCTTATAGGTTGTGACGTCGTCAGCTCGCCGTCATTAGGGTTTTGTCCTCTGTAAGTCGCCGTTACGACGTCGTCGCTATGGATCTCTGACGTCATCCCCTTGTAAATGATATGGGCCGTCTTTTGTTAACTTTGTACGTGCCTCTCAACTTCAAATTACATCTAACGCCGTTAGGTTGTAGTGTCTTCAGACTCCACTTAGGCGTCGTTTCCCATCTTCAGTAACAAGTGATGGCGTCACGTTGTGACATGTGACGCAGTCAGACTCCCTTATATGACAAAATTTTGCGACTTCGTCGTTTTATTCATTTTTTTTATCCGAATAAGCCATAAATTTGCCGATTTCCAGATTTTTCATCCCAAATACCTAGAATGCAAAAATAAATGATTTAGGGCGATTGATCATATTCATATAATTTTGGGCTTAAATGACCCTTTAAAAAAGTATCAAATAAATCCTTATCAATCATTACTAGTCAACTTAAAATAAACAATAGGAATATTAGAATTATCATTAGAATGCAGATAAAGAGGATTACCAACATCCAAAGCACTAATTAAAACTTCAGCCATAAATGCAGACAAAAGAAAGACCAGATAAACTAATGATCAAACACCAAACAACTAACAAACAGAGCAACAACAAAACGGAAAGAACAACTAATAACAGAAACAATCAAACAGATAACAAACAAGAACAAGCAAAACACCACTAGACTTCCAAGACTGCCCAAGAACCTATCCTCCAGCACTCTAGACTAAACAAACAAGACTAAATCTAACAAGAATAGAAGTAAAACTAAACACACACCCAAGTACAACAAGCAACCAGCCAAGAAGACTAAGGTTGGCCAAAGCAGGTTTTTGTACCACTCATGGTGGAAGGTCAAGAAGTTAACCAACCCGTTTGCACATTCTTAACTAAGCTATTGTTGACTTAAGAGAAAGAAACAACTTACTGTGGGTAGAATACGCAGCGGAAAAACCAGAACCAATCCCTAATAGTCTTGATTCACTTACTCAAGACTGTTAGTAACCAAGAAACCACACAGGAACCTCCACAGATCACCAAGAATCAAGATCCCCAAAACCACAAATTAGGGTATCAAGAAACCCTAACTGATCAACCAAGAACTACCAAGATCTTCACCAAAAAACACTGATTCACACTACGACCATTGATATAACAACCCTAATTGAACCCAATTTCACTCTAAACAAGAAACCCCTGAATCTTAGGTGAAACCCTAAAAATATCAAGAACCACCGGAGATCAAATCCGTGGCTCTTATACCATGTTAAAACTACAGATCGAACCCAAAATCACAACCACAACACATCATAGTCACCTAGATACCACCCCTTTGTGAATGTTTTTATTACTAAAAGATTCAAGAAGATGAGTCCACAAAACGTGTACTCACCAAACAGATACAAAGAAAACAAGATTGCCCCTTCAGAAGGATTCAATCTATCTCACTACAAGGATTCAATACAAACAACCTCACTACAATAACTCATCCTATGCTAACAATATCAGACTTATACCAAATGATTAAGATGATTAATAAACCAAACTAGACTCCACAAACTTGAGAGAGAGAGAGAGAGAGAGAGAGAGAGTGAGTGAGAGAGAGAGAGAGAGAAAGAGAGAGAGAGAGAGAGAGAGAGAGAGAGAGAGAGAGAGAGAGAGAGAGAAAGAGAGAGAGATTTCTTATGTGTGACGGTGTGAGAGAAACTGAACGACTGAATGATCTAGGGGTTTGTAGATGAGATGCTTATATAGGCCATATTTCTACTTTAGCCCTTGAAGATAAAGAAACCTGTCATACACAACTAAACATGAAAACTGTAAAGAACAATAACATTATTAGTCTCCCAATATAAACCAAAGACATAAGCTTGAATAAAACCTATAAATTCAACATTATTTCCTAATTTGATTAGGAAACTATTCCTAATACGATTAAGGAAGTAAGGAACTATTCCAAATTTAGTTAGGAAACTATTCTTAATCAATCCTTAAACATTCTCACTAGTACAAAACTAAGATTTGGTCACACATGGGCAAAATGGAACGACCACACCTTCACATATTTATGTGGCTAAAGGTACAAAAATAGAAAACATTTATTAATTAGCCACACATGAAAATTTTGATCGTGTGACCATTAGAATTGTATTGCCACACAATCGAACATTATGTGGCTAAAAGTAACTGGTAATTTTGTTTCTGATTATTTAGCCACATATGAATTTGGAACGCGTGACAAATACAAGTAAGCTTGAAGAATTAGTCACATGAATTAAATTTTTATGTATCTAAATCTTACAGTCAAGTTTTGTCACACATTATTTAAGGGTGACTGCTATCTTTTGCTAATAATTTAGCCATATATGAATTTGGAACGCATGACAAATGAAAAGTAAGGTTGAAGCATTAGTCACAATATACATATAAACAGTGACAAATATATGTCACACACTTGAACACTGTGACCAAATACCATATATGGTCACACTAAACATTTTGTCACACATTATTTAAGTGTAGCCAAAATCCAGTACATATGGTCATGTAAACTTTTAAGCGGTTCTTTGAAATGAAATGAAATGAAAAATTTTGATCTTTTTGGGCGCGTTATTTCCGTCCCTAGTTTTCTGAAATGGGGATTTCCTCACACATGCTGTTTTTGAAAGCACACAGTCAGATATTTATTTATGCGACCAAATGTACCAAAACTTTTGAGCTGGTTATTTCCCTTCCCAATTTTCATTACCTTCACAAAACATCCAACTTTTCAAGTCGCACACTTAGGTTTTGCCCAAAATGAAATCTCCTTCTCCTCAAATTTTCACAAGTCCCGCCTAAGTTTTTCCCCAAAATCAAATTGTCCCTCCACCCATCTTTTATCCTTGACCTCAGATCTCACATCCAAATTATCACACACTAATTTCTTAATCTCTCAAAAATCCCTCTCGTCTCTGTGGTCAACCGGAAGCCATCACTAGTCACCGTCCACCAGTCGTCGTTTAGACCATTGACGCCTATTTTCAAGTTCATTTATACACAAATTAGGTACTTTATTGTATTATAACATAAATTTGGTAATCAATTCAAAGTATTCATGTGAAAACTTAGTGATTTTATGATTTTTTTATTAGGGTTAATGTGACCCCAAATTTATATAAATGGGGGAACATCAGTTTTGCTAGTATTAAGGTTTATTACATCTTAATAATATGTAATGAATGTTAACTTATGTTTAGTTTTAAATGTCAATTTTATTTGTTACAGGAGACTATGATAGTTTGTTTGGTCGTATATACTTTGCCCATTTTTAAATTATATCCCAAATAACATGAATTTTTCTTGTTAAAATGATATCCCAAATAACATTATAGTTCGTTCTAAGCATTTTATTTAATTCAGGTCTGACTCTAATTTGTGTGCAGAGAGGTGTTGCTGATAAGTCTGTAAATCAATTGGAGAAATTAGTAAATTCTAAGCTCGAGGGTAGTATTGCTAGGCAAATTCAAACTCAGTTTCAAACATTTGGCAAACAAGCTTTACAAGTATTTATCATTCAGAACTGGAATCATCTTTTTGAGTTATCACATATAAATCTTGCTTTTTTTACCGATATTCACTATAGGCAGTTGTTTGTATTTGGACTCTATTATTTTAGTTAATAACTAGGATTTATACAAGGACTCTTGTAAATCCTTATTTGATCAATTAAATGCTATGTTTCAAAAGGGAATGATCGAACACACAAGTGCAGCTCACCAACAAGTCGAGTCTGCACATTCTCCTATAGCAATTTATTTGAAGGAAAGAAATTAAAACTTCTTTTTTCTCCTGAAAAGCTAAATTTATTTTTCAGTGACACTGAGGCACTGTATTTGTTTCTAGAATGCCATTAATTCAGCATCGTCTATGACTCAAAGCTTGAGTGGTGAATTAGCTGATGGCCAAAGGAAGTTGGTAGCTCTTGCACTTGCTGGGGCAAATTCTGAATTGGTGAACCCGTTGTTAACCCAAATTAGCAATGGACCTATAGGTAGTTTTCACGATAAGGTTAGCTTAGGTGTGTTATGTTGTATTCAATCATTGTGATGTATCTCAATAACATTCTTATGTGTATGTGCTTATTTTCTATAATATATGGAGGCACCATTGGATCCAACAAAAGAGCTTTCTAGGTTGGTGTATGAGCACAAATATGAGGAGGCTTTTACTACTGCACTGCAAAGAAGTGATTTATGGATTGTTTCCTGGTTATGATCTCAGGTATGTTGTCTGAACATTATTTTTTTCGATAATACATTTGAGTTGCATTAGTGCTTGTTAAAACCCTATCAACCACATGTAGAGTCAGATACGGACACTTGCATGGATGATGGACGTTGTAGTAGCCATAAAGCCATCAGACAATATGATAGCAATGCACGTACATCCCATATTTGATCAAGTCAAGTCTATACTAAACCATCGTATAAGCATTCCCACAACCTCAGTGGCCGAGCGTTCAAGCATAAAAATTGTCATGAAACTCATAAGCTCTACACTCGGGACCATGTAAAGTAGTTGATGGTCGGTCCACCGGATGGATGGTGGTTAATATATATTTACGGAGGGATTGTTTGTACATAGCTTTAGAATTTTGTAACGGCGATAAGTCTTGGTTAATATATATTGTGAACTGTGTGGCAGAACTTCTTAGCTTCTACAAGTTTCCAGGTGATGAAATTCCAATTGTACAAGGTTCTGCTTTGTCAGCACTGCAAGGAAATAATGATGAAATTGGAAAGAAAGCCATTTTAAAGTTAATGGAAGCTGTAGACACTTACATTCCTACTCCCGAGCGCCAAAAGGCGAAACCATTTTTAATGCCAACTGAAGATGTCTTCTCAATTGCGGTATCTAAATTAACTTTGGTTCTTTTTTTCTTCCTTATTGCTTGTAAAGTGTGCTTCCAGATGTTCTTAGTAATTTAAGCTTATTTACTAGCGTTATTAGGTTGGGTGTTGATAAAATACTTATTATGCTAGAACTTTATGATTGAAGGGACGTGGAAGTGTTGCAACTGGCCGTGTTGAACAAGGAATAATCAAAGCTTGGGAGGAATTTGAGATCTTGAGGCTGGGACAGGTGACATCTGAGGCCTTCTTTATCTACTCTTTGTGTGAATACTGAATATTAAGCTTTCTTTGGGCGACCTTTACTAAATAATTAATATTTATGCTGCAGACCAAAAAAACTAGCGTGACCAGTGTTGAGATGTTCAAGAAAAGGTTAGATCATAGAGAAGTAAGTGATTGGACTATTACACATTTTTGGCCACCTGATATTCTGTATGACTCGGTCACTCTGTTTCCTAAGTGTGGTTTTGCTAGGTTGGTGATAATGTAGGTCTTCTTTTACGTGGCATAGTACTGATCTACAGAGAGGACAGGTACTGATATGGACTCTTATGCCACATTAATATTTACTTGTTTGATATGAGTGCTGATGAATGACTTTATATTTTGCTGCAATCTTGCACAGGTGATTGCAAAGCCTGAGAGTGTTAAAACATATACCAAGTTTGAGGTTGAGATATATTGTATTTGGATTGATTGTATCTTTATATATTGAATACTATGACTTCGTTTGATTATTTTGAAATGATTAAGTGGATGAATGAAGTTGAATAGTTTTGTTTTATATTTTGAAATGACTTCTTCTCTTCACTTGAAACAACATATGGTCACACTTATTAATACTTTTGGCAATTTTATGCTTAATTGCATGTGACTAAATACCTAAAACAAGTATGCTTTGTGTGACTAAATATTACAAAAGGCCACACAAACATAAAATTTATGTGGCTATTGGATGATTAATAGTCACACAAAATACACATTGCTTCACTTTAAATAGCATATGGTCACATTTATTAATAATTTTGGTCACTTTATGCTTAATTATATGTGACTAAATATACAAAAAAAACATGCTTTGTTTGACTAAATATTACAAAAGGCCACACAAACATAAAATTCAGTGGCCATTGGATGAACAATAGTCACACAAAATACACTTTTACTTCACTTTAAACACCATATTGTCACACTTATTAATACTTTTGGTCACTTTATGCTTAATTGTATGTGACTAAATATACAAAAAAAACATGCTTTGTGTGACTATACAGTGTTTACGTTCACTAATACTGATTAATCCAACTAAATTTGTATACAATTAGTCGTACATGTTAAGGTTTTGGTCACTGTTTTTTAATGGAGACAAACACTAATCTAACATGTGACCGTAGGTAGGGGTGTCAGTAGGGTCGGGTCAACCCGAACCCGATAAGGCCTTATCGGGTCGGGTCTAATCGGGTCAAAAATCTAGTCGGGTTGTTTTGACCCGAACCCGATAACCCGATATTGTTATCGGGTCGGGTTAGGGTTAAAAAAATAATGTTATCGGGTCAAACCGATTAGACCCGATAATCAATTTTCCATTTTTTATATATTACTTTTATAGGTACTATACGTTTGGTTTTTAGGTATTAGTTTTTATATATTAGTTTTTTACAACATGTAACTTAAACGTTTTTTACAACATTTAACTTGAAACTGTTAGGGTGAAATTTTTTTGCAACACAGATTGTCTATTTTGATGGTTAAATTATGGTGAAACTTGTTATATTAAAACTATTACTTTACTCTTAAATAGTATTAGTTTACTGCACAAATGCTGCACTTTTATGTTGAAACTTGTTATCGTGACATTAGCATGTACTCTTAAATAGTATTAGTTGCACAAATGCTGCACTTTTATGTTGAAACTTGTTATGGTGACATTAGCATAAAAGAGGTATGTTGTAATGAATCTGCTGCATAAATCTTTGAGTTCTTGAGGTCTGCTATAGGTCTGCACTTTTATCTTAAATAGTACATGTTAATACAAATAAGCCGTTAAAACGTTTATTTATATTTTACGATCTTCTAATGTTTTGTCGATAACAAACGTAAAATCATTTTAACGAAACAAATAGAATACGTAAATTGTTTGAATTAATAGTTTCCTAACACACTTACGTTTTCACATAAAACACTAAAACAAGTATAAGTGATTTTATGATTTAAATTCATATGTACAACAACTAGTGTTTACATATTGGGTTAGCATATACTTAAACTAAGTATACTAAAATGGGTAAAAACAAGTATATACTAAATGGGTAAAAACTAGCAAATGGTATTGACCCATAACCCATGGTTTTATATATACCACTTAACCAAGTTCATTGTATCTAGAAAAGAAAACCATGGATCAACCCATAACCCATGACCCATGACCCATAACCAATAATACCCATGGGCAAAGAGGAGCGTTCCACGGATCCCTGGCTTTGTGCTAGCCGGATCCCAAGTGGAAGGGATCCGTGGGATCCGGGGAAACAGTAGGATTTTTCCTCTATAAATAGTGAGCCATTTCTTCATTATATCTCACTCCTTTCCAATACACTTTCTCCCCTGAGTTAAATCTCACTAACCTTAGATCCAAGAGATCTATGTTTGTAGTTTTGTTTTTGTGTGATCTTCTAGGTTCCTCTTAAAGGCAAGATCACCACCTTTGAAGTCGAGCAAGCTCAAGTCCATGAGTTGCCATGCTTCCTCATCATCAAGGCTATTGAATTCCTCTTGTTGATGATCTCTTTCTTTCTTCAAAGAAGTGTAGTGTTGAAGACATTAGTGAAAGATGTCTCAAGTGTCAAGACGAAGATATTAGTGAAGGGTATCTATCGTCTATAGGATAAGCACTTGTGGTAGGTGCTTAGAAGTCAAGACAAGAAGCATTAGTGAAAGGTGCTTAGAAGTCAAGGCTTGAAGCATTAGTGAAAGGTGCTTCGAAGTAAAGACACAAGACATTAGTGAAAGGTGTCTTGTAGATCTAGTCAAAGGCATTAGTGAAAGGTGCCTTAGATGTACATTCGATATGGTGTGTTTCGATGTACTAGATAGACTAGCATTAGATCCAAGGATATTGATGTCCTTGATGATGTTGTAAAGGAGTAGATCTCCTTTGGGATTAGTCATTGGTGTAGTGTGGTAGTAGTTCCTCCATTGCAATGGAACTAGGTACTTAGCCTAGTACCTAATAAAGGGTAGGCGACGTTGTGATAGGAGTAGTTCTCCTAAGGTGTGAAAGAACTCGGTGGTTAGCCTAGCACCGTATAAAGGGTAGGCGACGTTGTGTTAGGTGTGGTTCGCCTTGGTGTGAAAGAACTCGGTATTTAGCTTTGTACCGGAAAAAAGGTTAAGCGACGTTGTGAAGGCTTCTCCGCCATAAGGAGATTGGTGTAGTGTTTACGAACTCTCGAGTAGGTGACTCAAGGAGTGAAGTAGGGCAAGGAAGGTGTCCTTGTAGCCGAACCACTATAAATACTCGTGTTGTGGTTTTGTGCTTCTTACCCTTATCCTTTCATTACTTATCTTTATATGCTTGTTTATCAACATCCAACACACACACCCAAATAGATTGACATAAGTTAATCTAAATAGTTTAAAAGGAAGTTTAATTGGTAAAACTATTCAACCCCTCCCCCCCCCTTCTAGTTTTCGACAGTACAGCCAGGTCTGCTGTAATCTTTGAGTTCTGGAGGTCTGCTACAGGTCAGCAATACATGTACAGGTCTGCTGCATATTCTTATATCAGTAGGTTACTTTTTTAATATGTTACACAGACCTGTGATTGATGTTTTAATATGCTGCACATTTTTAATATCACACAGATTCTTATATAATATGTTACAGCCTGTGATTGATTTTTTAACCCGACAACCCGACTCAACCCGACCCGACTTAATCCGACCCGATAACACCCGAACCCGATAACCCGATTACTTATCGGGTCGGGTTGCGGGTCACTTTCTAAAAATTTATAACCCGACTCAACCCGACCCGACAAACCCGATAACTCGACCCGATAACACCCCTAACCGTAGGTACCTGTCACACCCCACCGGAGGCGGAAACGCGAGGTGCAACATAATCAATATACATCGCAAAGAGATATAGTACAATACCATAATTTAAATTTAAAGAAATATTGTAACATTACAACAAGGTTCTAGCCGACCTTGGCAATTGAAACATAAAGTTTGACTTCCAAAAGATAACATTTTACTACATGACGACCCAGATAACTTGTGACGACTCCTTTATTTAAAATCTTCATAATATAAGCTAAACAACGATCACCTGAAATGCATGAGAAAACGGGTTAACTATGAAAATAGTTGGTGAGTACACAGGTTTTATGTAAAATAAAATACCGGTTTGAAGGCCTGACTGGCAAATGTCCTGTCAACTCACTATGTTACAAATCCCGCCCATACAAGACTTGTAACATATGAGTTCACATACACTTCCATATTTTAAGTCAAGTGAATAATGCACATATGGTCAAAATAAGCCTCGTATATAATAAAGTATGCGGCAAAGCCCCTAAAATAAATAATATGTGTTCCGTAGACAGGGGAACGAGAGGTTGGCCGACCTCTAATAGCGCTATCCATACTACCTATTGCTCCGCACAAGGGAGCCGTACGAACGGTACGTGTAATTAGAGTGCGAACGGCAAACCAATAGGGGACTAACAATGCGAATGTACGAACAGTACATCATAACAACTATTATATACTATCAATTAAGACTGCTCCGAACATGGGAGACTCGGCATTGCTCCAAACATGGGAGACTTTAGGTCAAGGACGTACGGTCCATCAGGTTCAAACAAGTCATAAATTTATAATTAAGTCTAAGGGTTCAAAATATATCAAACAGTTCTAATAAAACAATTAAAATTTATAATCATGCATTTCACCCCAAATAAGTAAAACAGTAAAAAGGGGGCTGTGAATACTCACCTTGGCAATAAGCAGTCTAAAGCAGCAGTCAATTAGAATTATTGGATGGCACCGACACGCGACCTAGATTAGTATGTCAAATTTAGTCTTTATTCATGATTATGACTCGACAAGGTTTAATAAAAGTTTTGTTGTTGCTTGAGTGGCAATGATTAAGGTTTAATATAAGTTTTGTAGATTTTGGCTCTTGGAAGTGCATAAATACATAATAAGAAAATATCAGTGACGAAGGAATCTTCGGTTCGATGGCAACCGAAAGACGATGTACGGAAAATAATCACATATAATATTAGACGTTAATGGATTATAATTAAAAGTCATTAAAAGTACATTTACATATGATTAATACTAGTTAATGATAAAAGTATATTAAAATCATACTATAAGTGATGGTTTTATTAAAAGAGTTTATGTTAAAAAATACTTTTATTAGTTATAAATGTAAGTTTTTGAAAAAGTTGGGCATGACCCGCGTATAGCCTTATTTGTTTGAGGTGATCAATGTCCAAGTTTTATAAAAATTTTACCAAGTTTAATAAACAATGTTGCAAGTAAATGTTTACGAGTTTATATTTTTAACAATAGGAGTATAAGACCATTCCATTTGAGTCATACAAAATATATGTTTACATTTTGATTTAGAATTGAAATGAGTAATACAAAATATTGATTTATAGTTTTTAAGTGTAAAAACTCATTTTATCTAAACAAGTAGATTTTCAAGTTTTGTTTATTGTTTAGATTTTTAATATTTGCTACACCTTATGTTACTTCATGTCACGAGGTTTTATACAACTGATTTTATACATTTCGAATGTGCACTTATTTTAACTAGTATCTTGTTGGGCCTAGTATGGGGGCTTGCATCGAAAATGGGCTTTGGCCCATCGATCACAACACTAACTTTCTGACTTGGGATCGGGTTGTGGCCCAACAAGGCAATAGTTGGCAGCAGTATTGTGATAATTTGGTAGCAACAAGCAAGCATGGTATTTTCAAAGTGTGATAAGCATGTTTGGTCGCAAAGATTCAAACCACATGCTCTAAACCGTATGACATGACTATCTAAACAAAAATTTTACACACCTTTTGGGTTGACAGAAAGCTCGAATATCATATCAAGTGTTGCCAAGACTCAAGACCAATTAACACTAGCTTAAACATTGATGTCAAATGCATTCTTGGTATTCATTTGTTAGTTTCGACGTAATGTTTCCAAGTCAAAATACTAAATCCCGCGACATGTCACAAACCAATGCACCCTCAGGCACGGACCTTAGACCTCAAACCAAACAAGCTAAATAATATACACTTCCAATTAAGCCAAAATCTAAGTTTTTAGTTGGTTTATTTTATGTTGCCACACAAAACAATAACAAAGATGAATTATGAACTTGTAAGTGTCGATCGGCTCCCAAAGACCAAACAAAATCTCAGCTTGTAAGATTTATCAAATCAAAACCATAACTATAATTACTTTCTTTTATAGTGAATCGAAAATTAGTTATATCAATTCGGAAAATATATTGACCGACATCAAGAATCAAATATAATATCAATAAAAATAATTCGAATACAAACATTTAATTACAGATTTAATTGGTGAAAAAAAAATGAACATGTTCTTACAAAATAGGAATAAGGATCTGAAACCTCAACTGCTCAAATCGAAGCCACTCGAATCGAATTGGAATAATTACTCTTAGAAATAGCCTCCTCTTTCACCCAAGAACAAAACCCCTAAACAAATTTTTAAAAGCCCTTTGATTTGACCAAACCCTAATTTTTTTGATTTTGTGAGGATGATGAAGAAAACCATAATAAATCATTCCTTGTTATAGGTGAAGTTGTGGGATGGGAACTGTTGAAACAGACAAAGACCTTGATAGATCTTGAGCTCGTGGATCGTTATGTATGCCTATGTAATCACAAGCACCATAAAAGACAATCTCTACAACTAATGTTTATCAGCGGAATATAAACACAAGTAAATAACTAAGAACTTCTTGATCCTCTATGGATCTTTATATTAACTAAAACTGAGTTTTTCCAATCGGTACATAAACCTTTCTAATGTGTTCCTTTTATAAATAAGGAACCCTAAACAATATCGCTAAACCGTTTTCCAAGAAACGTATAATCATAAAACTAAACAAGATATACACAATCACTTCCTAATAAAGCTCATGTATATCCACACTAAATAAACTAAACACGGAATAAACACTTCCGCAGAATCAAACTAATCACTATCATTCTTCAGCAGAATAAGTCTTCAGCAGAATCCACTTCAC